>CAXHSM010001180.1:58200-85200 GCA_964019185.1 Maratus speculifer | reverse complement strand
ATTAATATATCGCTCTATTGCGTGTCTTTAACACATTCGCTGCCGATCACGCGGTAGCGCGTGAAATTCTCAATCATTTAACATGGAGATCGGAGTTATCGGCAGCGAACGTGTTAAATTAACCACATATTTTAGTCGCAAATGTCACAAGAGATGGTTTATGAGTCAATTGAAAAAACACATAATTCGGCTGGAAAAGAATTAGCATTATTGAGAGAAAATTTTGTCGATTTCGTAAACCATTCCTCGGTATATATAACATCTCTAGATATAAACTAAATGGCCAATAATCACAGGAAACTTTCAAGTTTAGTCATTTTGTCGAATATTTAAAAATACACTTGTCGGATTTTTCGGAAATTTCAGGATTATAAAGATTATGTTTGACTATTAGGGAGTCGATAAATAATCAAAGAAAAATAATAATGTTTGGGATCACCCAGTACATTAAAATAAACTACAGGATCTATCGCTGGAGATTAAAAATATGTAAATACTGTACCAAATATCAAGTGATTTTTGCAAGAATAGCTCGTATATTTTTCTATCTCGTATATTTATCTATCGCCGATATGTTTATATATTTTCACGGTATTTGACTGGATATTTTAAGAGTTATTCCATAAAGTTGATTATTAAATCGTATTTAAAAAAAAACCTTTGTTATCGCTCGAGCATCAGCAAATAAAAAATAATGTTTGGGAACACCCTGTACATTAAAATAAATATTGATCTATCGCTGGAGATTAAAAATATGTAAATACTGTACCAAATATCAAGTGATTTTTGCAAGAATAGCTCGTATATTTTTCTATCTCGTATATTTATCTATCGCCGATATGTTTATATATTTTCACGGTATTTGACTGGATATTTTAAGAGTTATTCCATAAAGTTGATTAATAAATCGTATTTAAAAAAAAAAACCTTTGTTATCGCTCGAGCATCAGCAAATAAATAATAATGTTTGGGAACACCCTGTACATTAAAATAAATATTGATCTATCGCTGGAGATTAAAAATATGTAAATACTGTACCAAATATCAAGTGATTTTTGCAAGAATAGCTCGTATATTTTTCTATCTCGTATATTTATCTATCGCCGATATGTTTATATATTTTCACGGTATTTGACTGGATATTTTAAGAGTTATTCCATAAAGTTGATTATTAAATCGTATTTAAAAAAAAAATCTTTGTTATCGCTCGAGCATTAGCAAATAAATAATAATGTTTGGGAACACCCTGTACATTAAAATAAATATTGATCTATCGCTGGAGATTAAAAATATGTAAATACTGTACCAAATATCAAGTGATTTTTGCAAGAATAGCTCGTATATTTTTCTATCTCGTATATTTATCTATCGCCGATATGTTTATATATTTTCACGGTATTTGACTGGATATTTTAAGAGTTATTCCATAAAGTTGATTATTAAATCGTATTTAAAAAAAAATCTTTGTTATCGCTCGAGCATCAGCAAATAAATAATAATGTTTGGGAACACCCTGTACATTAAAATAAATATTGATCTATCGCTGGAGATTAAAAATATGTAAATACTGTACCAAATATCAAGTGATTTTTGCAAGAATAGCTCGTATATTTTTCTATCTCGTATATTTATCTATCGCCGATATGTTTATATATTTTCACGGTATTTGACTGGATATTTTAAGAGTTATTCCATAAAGTTGATTATTAAATCGTATTTAAAAAAAAACCTTTGTTATCGCTCGAGCATCAGCAAATAAATAATAATGTTTGGGAACACCCTGTACATTAAAATAAATATTGATCTATCGCTGGAGATTAAAAATATGTAAATACTGTACCAAATATCAAGTGATTTTTGCAAGAATAGCTCGTATATTTTTCTATCTCGTATATTTATCTATCGCCGATATGTTTATATATTTTCACGGTATTTGACTGGATATTTTAAGAGTTATTCCATAAAGTTGATTATTAAATCGTATTTAAAAAAAAATCTTTGTTATCGCTCGAGCATCAGCAAATAAATAATAATGTTTGGGAACACCCTGTACATTAAAATAAATATTGATCTATCGCTGGAGATTAAAAATATGTAAATACTGTACCAAATATCAAGTGATTTTTGCAAGAATAGCTCGTATATTTTTCTATCTCGTATATTTATCTATCGCCGATATGTTTATATATTTTCACGGTATTTGACTGAATATTTTAAGAGTTATTCCATAAAGTTGTTTATTAAATCGTATTTAAAAAAAAAATCTTTGTTATCGCTCGAGCATCAGCAAATAAATAATAATGTTTGGGAACACCCTGTACATTAAAATAAATATTGATCTATCGCTGGAGATTAAAAATATGTAAATACTGTACCAAATATCAAGTGATTTTTGCAAGAATAGCTCGTATATTTTTCTATCTCGTATATTTATCTATCGCCGATATGTTTATATATTTTCACGGTATTTGACTGGATATTTTAAGAGTTATTCCATAAAGTTGATTATTAAATCGTATTTAAAAAAAAATCTTTGTTATCGCTCGAGCATCAGCAAATAAATAATAATGTTTGGGAACACCCTGTACATTAAAATAAATATTGATCTATCGCTGGAGATTAAAAATATGTAAATACTGTACCAAATATCAAGTGATTTTTGCAAGAATAGCTCGTATATTTTTCTATCTCGTATATTTATCTATCGCCGATATGTTTATATATTTTCACGGTATTTGACTGGATATTTTAAGAGTTATTCCATAAAGTTGATTATTAAATCGTATTTAAAAAAAAATCTTTGTTATCGCTCGAGCATCAGCAAATAAATAATAATGTTTGGGAACACCCTGTACATTAAAATAAATATTGATCTATCGCTGGAGATTAAAAATATGTAAATACTGTACCAAATATCAAGTGATTTTTGCAAGAATAGCTCGTATATTTTTCTATCTCGTATATTTATCTATCGCCGATATGTTTATATATTTTCACGGTATTTGACTGAATATTTTAAGAGTTATTCCATAAAGTTGATTATTAAATCGTATTTAAAAAAAAAATCTTTGTTATCGCTCGAGCATCAGCAAATAAATAATAATGTTTGGGAACACCCTGTACATTAAAATAAATATTGATCTATCGCTGGAGATTAAAAATATGTAAATACTGTACCAAATATCAAGTGATTTTTGCAAGAATAGCTCGTATATTTTTCTATCTCGTATATTTATCTATCGCCGATATGTTTATATATTTTCACGGTATTTGACTGGATATTTTAAGAGTTATTCCATAAAGTTGATTATTAAATCGTATTTAAAAAAAAATCTTTGTTATCGCTCGAGCATCAGCAAATAAATAATAATGTTTGGGAACACCCTGTACATTAAAATAAATTTTGATCTATCGCTGGAGATTAAAAATATGTAAATACTGTACCAAATATCAAGTGATTTTTGCAAGAATAGCTCGTATATTTTTCTATCTCGTATATTTATCTATCGCCGATATGTTTATATATTTTCACGGTATTTGACTGGATATTTTAAGAGTTATTCCATAAAGTTGATTATTAAATCGTATTTAAAAAAAAACCTTTGTTATCGCTCGAGCATTAGCAAATAAATAATAATGTTTGGGAACACCCTGTACATTAAAATAAATATTGATCTATCGCTGGAGATTAAAAATATGTAAATACTGTACCAAATATCAAGTGATTTTTGCAAGAATAGCTCGTATATTTTTCTATCTCGTATATTTATCTATCGCCGATATGTTTATATATTTTCACGGTATTTGACTGGATATTTTAAGAGTTATTCCATAAAGTTGATTATTAAATCGTATTTAAAAAAAAACCTTTGTTATCGCTCGAGCATCAGCAAATAAATAATAATGTTTGGGAACACCCTGTACATTAAAATAAATATTGATCTATCGCTGGAGATTAAAAATATGTAAATACTGTACCAAATATCAAGTGATTTTTGCAAGAATAGCTCGTATATTTTTCTATCTCGTATATTTATCTATCGCCGATATGTTTATATATTTTCACGGTATTTGACTGGATATTTTAAGAGTTATTCCATAAAGTTGATTATTAAATCGTATTTAAAAAAAAACCTTTGTTATCGCTCGAGCATCAGCAAATAAATAATAATGTTTGGGAACACCCTGTACATTAAAATAAATATTGATCTATCGCTGGAGATTAAAAATATGTAAATACTGTACCAAATATCAAGTGATTTTTGCAAGAATAGCTCGTATATTTTTCTATCTCGTATATTTATCTATCGCCGATATGTTTATATATTTTCACGGTATTTGACTGGATATTTTAAGAGTTATTCCATAAAGTTGATTATTAAATCGTATTTAAAAAAAAACCTTTGTTATCGCTCGAGCATCAGCAAATAAAAAATAATGTTTGGGAACACCCTGTACATTAAAATAAATATTGATCTATCGCTGGAGATTAAAAATATGTAAATACTGTACCAAATATCAAGTGATTTTTGCAAGAATAGCTCGTATATTTTTCTATCTCGTATATTTATCTATCGCCGATATGTTTATATATTTTCACGGTATTTGACTGGATATTTTAAGAGTTATTCCATAAAGTTGATTTTTAAATCGTATTTAAAAAAAAAACCTTTGTTATCGCTCGAGCATCAGCAAATAAATAATAATGTTTGGGAACACCCTGTACATTAAAATAAATATTGATCTATCGCTGGAGATTAAAAATATGTAAATACTGTACCAAATATCAAGTGATTTTTGCAAGAATAGCTCGTATATTTTTCTATCTCGTATATTTATCTATCGCCGATATGTTTATATATTTTCACGGTATTTGACTGGATATTTTAAGAGTTATTCCATAAAGTTGATTATTAAATCGTATTTAAAAAAAAATCTTTGTTATCGCTCGAGCATCAGCAAATAAATAATAATGTTTGGGAACACCCTGTACATTAAAATAAATATTGATCTATCGCTGGAGATTAAAAATATGTAAATACTGTACCAAATATCAAGTGATTTTTGCAAGAATAGCTCGTATATTTTTCTATCTCGTATATTTATCTATCGCCGATATGTTTATATATTTTCACGGTATTTGACTGGATATTTTAAGAGTTATTCCATAAAGTTGATTATTAAATCGTATTTAAAAAAAAAACCTTTGTTATCGCTCGAGCATCAGCAAATAAATAATAATGTTTGGGAACACCCTGTACATTAAAATAAATATTGATCTATCGCTGGAGATTAAAAATATGTAAATACTGTACCAAATATCAAGTGATTTTTGCAAGAATAGCTCGTATATTTTTCTATCTCGTATATTTATCTATCGCCGATATGTTTATATATTTTCACGGTATTTGACTGGATATTTTAAGAGTTATTCCATAAAGTTGATTATTAAATCGTATTTAAAAAAAAATCTTTGTTATCGCTCGAGCATTAGCAAATAAATAATAATGTTTGGGAACACCCTGTACATTAAAATAAATATTGATCTATCGCTGGAGATTAAAAATATGTAAATACTGTACCAAATATCAAGTGATTTTTGCAAGAATAGCTCGTATATTTTTCTATCTCGTATATTTATCTATCGCCGATATGTTTATATATTTTCACGGTATTTGACTGGATATTTTAAGAGTTATTCCATAAAGTTGATTATTAAATCGTATTTAAAAAAAAACCTTTGTTATCGCTCGAGCATCAGCAAATAAATAATAATGTTTGGGAACACCCTGTACATTAAAATAAATATTGATCTATCGCTGGAGATTAAAAATATGTAAATACTGTACCAAATATCAAGTGATTTTTGCAAGAATAGCTCGTATATTTTTCTATCTCGTATATTTATCTATCGCCGATATGTTTATATATTTTCACGGTATTTGACTGGATATTTTAAGAGTTATTCCATAAAGTTGATTATTAAATCGTATTTAAAAAAAAACCTTTGTTATCGCTCGAGCATCAGCAAATAAATAATAATGTTTGGGAACACCCTGTACATTAAAATAAATATTGATCTATCGCTGGAGATTAAAAATATGTAAATACTGTACCAAATATCAAGTGATTTTTGCAAGAATAGCTCGTATATTTTTCTATCTCGTATATTTATCTATCGCCGATATGTTTATATATTTTCACGGTATTTGACTGGATATTTTAAGAGTTATTCCATAAAGTTGATTATTAAATCGTATTTAAAAAAAAACCTTTGTTATCGCTCGAGCATCAGCAAATAAATAATAATGTTTGGGAACACCCTGTACATTAAAATAAATATTGATCTATCGCTGGAGATTAAAAATATGTAAATACTGTACCAAATATCAAGTGATTTTTGCAAGAATAGCTCGTATATTTTTCTATCTCGTATATTTATCTATCGCCGATATGTTTATATATTTTCACGGTATTTGACTGGATATTTTAAGAGTTATTCCATAAAGTTGATTATTAAATCGTATTTAAAAAAAAATCTTTGTTATCGCTCGAGCATTAGCAAATAAATAATAATGTTTGGGAACACCCTGTACATTAAAATAAATATTGATCTATCGCTGGAGATTAAAAATATGTAAATACTGTTCCAAATATCAAGTGATTTTTGCAAGAATAGCTCGTATATTTTTCTATCTCGTATATTTATCTATCGCCGATATGTTTATATATTTTCACGGTATTTGACTGGATATTTTAAGAGTTATTCCATAAAGTTGATTATTAAATCGTATTTAAAAAAAAAATCTTTGTTATCGCTCGAGCATTAGCAAATAAATAATAATGTTTGGGAACACCCTGTACATTAAAATAAATATTGATCTATCGCTGGAGATTAAAAATATGTAAATACTGTACCAAATATCAAGTGATTTTTGCAAGAATAGCTCGTATATTTTTCTATCTCGTATATTTATCTATCGCTGATATGTTTATATATTTTCACGGTATTTGACTGGATATTTTAAGAGTTATTCCATAAAGTTGATTATTAAATCGTATTTAAAAAAAAAACCTTTGTTATCGCTCGAGCATCAGCAAATAAATAATAATGTTTGGGAACACCCTGTACATTAAAATAAATATTGATCTATCGCTGGAGATTAAAAATATGTAAATACTGTACCAAATATCAAGTGATTTTTGCAAGAATAGCTCGTATATTTTTCTATCTCGTATATTTATCTATCGCCGATATGTTTATATATTTTCACGGTATTTGACTGGATATTTTAAGAGTTATTCCATAAAGTTGATTATTAAATCGTATTTAAAAAAAAACCTTTGTTATCGCTCGAGCATCAGCAAATAAATAATAATGTTTGGGAACACCCTGTACATTAAAATAAATATTGATCTATCGCTGGAGATTAAAAATATGTAAATACTGTACCAAATATCAAGTGATTTTTGCAAGAATAGCTCGTATATTTTTCTATCTCGTATATTTATCTATCGCCGATATGTTTATATATTTTCACGGTATTTGACTGGATATTTTAAGAGTTATTCCATAAAGTTGATTATTAAATCGTATTTAAAAAAAAACCTTTGTTATCGCTCGAGCATCAGCAAATAAATAATAATGTTTGGGAACACCCTGTACATTAAAATAAATATTGATCTATCGCTGGAGATTAAAAATATGTAAATACTGTACCAAATATCAAGTGATTTTTGCAAGAATAGCTCGTATATTTTTCTATCTCGTATATTTATCTATCGCCGATATGTTTATATATTTTCACGGTATTTGACTGGATATTTTAAGAGTTATTCCATAAAGTTGATTATTAAATCGTATTTAAAAAAAAACCTTTGTTATCGCTCGAGCATCAGCAAATAAATAATAATGTTTGGGAACACCCTGTACATTAAAATAAATATTGATCTATCGCTGGAGATTAAAAATATGTAAATACTGTACCAAATATCAAGTGATTTTTGCAAGAATAGCTCGTATATTTTTCTATCTCGTATATTTATCTATCGCCGATATGTTTATGTATTTTCACGGTATTTGACAGGATATTTTAAGAGTTACTCCATAAAGTTGATTATTAAATCGTATTAAAAAATCTTTGTTATCGCTCGAGCATCAGCAAATAAAAATTATTTTGTACAATTTGTTAGATTTCATAAATTATTTAATATATTTATATTTCAATTGCACTATATTGTTTTTACTACAATTTTCTAATTTGTGTGAAACTGAAATTAAATTTAATTGAAAACCCAGTCCGATATGGCATAAAAACAATCAAGATTTTTGTATAACTTTTTATAAGAATTGCTATATCTCCATGAATATAAATACTTTTCACACAAAAATTACTGGACATGCTGTAAAGTATCCACAAATTTGTATCCTGCATATCCCTATAGATCATTCGTGTATTGTAATTTACAGGGTGATCTCAAATATTATTATTTTTCTTGTATTTTATACTGGTACCTAATTGTTTTCGTTATCAAATCGACGTTGATAAATATGATGTCAAACATATTTTTTATAATTTTGAAGTTCCTAGCGATTCCGTCAAGAAAATTTTTAAATATTCAAAGAAATGTCAAAACTTGAAAGTGTCCGGTCATTAATTGCCAGATAGTGAACATCAAATAAACTAGCCGTATCTGGAAAATACGTTTAAAAGAATACCAGAACGTTTTTATGTCAAAAAATTTAAGCTCTAAAATTGTAGTTCACATCACACAAACTGATCATTTTTCAAAATTTGATATGGCCAATCTCATTAAATCAAATTTCAATGCGTACAAGAACCATATTATATTTAATTCAGCTGAAACTGAACTAACCCATTAATTAGTAATTTCTAAGTTCTGGTAAACCACCCTTCAAGCAAAATACTGCTCTTATATACGATGCCTTTTTATACAATGGCGTTGGTCATCTTAAAATTCGAAAATGGTTTGAATCCGGTTTGAATGGCGCGGGGTACAATTTCAGAATTTAAATTTCTTGAATTAAAAACACTGTGGTATTCTTTTGACAAATTTAATACTTATTTTAGCAAATTAAATAAATAACGCATTATTTAATTTGCCTCAAATACACAACTCTATGCTTAATTGTTTGTGACACATGGTCTTATGTTCTTTTAATCATACTGATAATTATTTTATAAAATTAAATAGGTAGTGCATTTTTTAATTTGCATCAAATACACACATCTACGCTTAATTGTTTGTGACACATGGTCTCGTGTTCTTTTAATCATACTGATAATCTTTATATATATAAATCTTCTGTGCGTGTGTTTGTCACTAAACCCCTCATAAACGACTGGACCGATTTTAATGAAATTTTGTGTGTGCATTCCAGTGGATTCGAGAATGGTTTAGATTCACATTTCATCGAAATTGATTCAGTACTTTTTTAGTAATTAGGCAAAAACTAATAGCTAGTTATTTTTTTCTAATTAAAAGCGTTGAATAAGCTCGCTGAATAGAGTGCGGACGGAATGGCCAAGCGGTATAAGGCGCCAGATTCAAGCTCTGGTTCTTGAAGAAAGAGATCGCGTGTTCGAACCACACTCATTACATACGTGTATGGTTTGCAATAATTTTTCCTGCATTACCATTTTAATTAACCGACTTCAGAAAATTGTTAATTTTTAACTAAAAAATAGAAAAATAAACTTTTATATAAAAAATTGTACCGACTTCAAAAACTACTGCAAAATAAAAAATAATTTCCTTACATAATTGTAATAAGAAATTAAATTAAGAGCGTTGTAATTAGCATGAGTATTATTATGATTATGTATTTATTTGATTTTCTAGAGTCGGTGACAGGACAGCGTCTGTCGGGTCCGCTAGTTATTTTATAAAATTAAATAAGTAGTACATTATTTAATTTGCATCAGATACTCACCTTCATGTTTATTGTTTGTGACACATGAACTGTAAATTGGATTTATGGCATCCCTCATGAGCTAGGGTTTATTTACATAACTGAATAGGAACTATAAACAAGTTTAAAACGTTTAATGTTATTATTTAAAGAAAATGTGTGCTTTAAACTGTTTAATTAAATTGCCAGTATTTTTCATTTGTTTTTAACTCCCTGATCGGCGAGCAAAAGGGCAAAATTGTTATGTTGTTTTCACTGTAATTTATTAAAAATATAAAAAAAAGATGTTTTTCCCAATCTGATACAAAGTATATTATTACCTATAGGTTTTTAATCTTTGAGAATGTTAATCATAACTCTATTTTTCAAAATTAGGTTTTATTTAGAGAATTATATTAATTTAAATATTGCTTATGTTGCAGCAAAATCTGCAGCTTAGTGAACGGAAAAATCAGTTCGCAGCAGTCAGAAGGTTAAAATAAAATTTCCTTATAATATTCTATTGCTGTTAAAAATGTTTCAGGTTCATTCCATGGTAATTTACGTTACATTTTTAACTTATTTTAGTAAAATAATACGCACACAAAAGTTATTCAAAATGTAAATTTGACATGGTTTGCTAATCAAACTTATTGAAAGTCCAATTTAGATGAAAATTACCTAATTTTAGTGTTATTTCTTAAATTATGGTAACTGCCATTACTGAAAAAGGACTGTAAGTTAACATATAAAGTGTAATTTTCATTATCATTTTTTAGGTAATTTTCATTCAAATTGACCCTTAGATTGACCCTTTCATTGATAAATCATGTTAATTTTACATTTGAATATTTTGATGTGTTACATTACTAAAATTACTGCAGTAAATTATTCTAAATGTAACGTAAATTTCTATGGAGTGACCCTTTATAATCTAGATTTTATGAATGATTTTTCCGTTTTATTTCTTTATGTTTACTTAAAAATACTCGGTTATACCATGTTTTGGTTTTTGTTCTTATCTTACTGCCCGTAGAATATAAGGAGATGCTATTATAACACGTAACTATAAGGATTTTAGCTTTTAAAAAAGTTTGTTTAGTATTATAATCGAATGCTATCGCATTTTCTTAATAAGTAAATAAATGAATCAAAAAAAGGTCTAAAATGAAATCCTTATAAATAAAAATTTTGTTTAACCAAAGGTTGGACATTTAAAAAAAATAATATTTATTTATTTTAAAAGAATTTTTTTTGAAAAGTTTAAACGTTCAAGTGAAAAAAAGTAAAAAAAAAATTTAACAAGATTAATTTCAAATAATTGTTTGAAAGAATTTTGGAGATTAAGGTTAAATTTATACTTATTTTTTTAAAGAATATAGAAACGTTAGCTTTTGTTTTACTAAAAAATTTTAGAAGAAAACTTTTTTGCACTGTAAATTTCTGTAATTAATGAACTTTGTTGTTCGTTCTACATTATTTATTTGTGAATAAATTTTAATATTTTTTTAATAACAAAGATCAAGGAAATAAAAATTTGATCGTATGAATTTTATTAATGAATTGCACCTTGCTTCTGTTAAGGCAATCTGGGGTAACTGCGGCATAAACTATTGAAAAAAACTGGTTGGATGTGCCAACCCTAAAACTTTCTTAATTCATGTACGTACATTTTATTATTTCAAAAAATAGTTATACATGTTAGTGCTTTAATATTATTAATTCAATACGATACCAACTTTAATCTTAAGTTTCTACTTCAGTCAATAGTCGGAGTAAAAACGAGTTTTCATCTCTGCACGAGCCGATGGTCAATATAACACTAGGCGGATTTTTTTTTCAAATTCATGGAGAACCTACTTACAAATACCCAAAAGTAATCACACATAAAAAAATTAATTCCATGCTTAACTTCACACATTTTTTTTTATGGTAAAATAATGAAAATGGCACAGTTTTTGCGATTATAGCGCCCCCTTCCGGTGAATTTTTTTCAAATTTAGGGAGGGTCTGCTGATTACATCCAAATACCTACAGTAAAATGTGGTTCAAATTTATTCATAATAACATACACTTTTAGGTGGTACAATATTGAAAATAACACAAAAATTGCTATTATAGACCCACCTTCCTGGGGATTTTTTTCAAATTCGGGCGGACCTCTAGCCAAAACCAAACACTTACACAAAAAAAATTATTTCAACTCTATGCATAATAACATACACTTTTAGATGGTACAATATTGAAAATGGCACAAAAATTACTATTGCAGCGCCCCGTTTGACGGACTTTTTCTGAAATTCAGGGCAGACCAACTAGCCATAGCCAAACACGTACACAATGAATTTGGTTCAATTCTATGCATATCTTCATACAATTTTTAATGGTAGAATGGCGACATACGGACACACAGACACACGGACAGACAGACATTTCGTAAAAATATGTTTTATGGAATCTCTGACCCCTAAAACGTGTAAATCTGTCGAAAACCGGAAGTCGAAAAAAAATTTCGATTACAATAGTTTCTTGTATTGAACATGAAAGAAAGTAAATAAATAAATAAATGAGTTTTAAGATTTAGCTATTGTGAACATTTAACTCCCATCGCTATTTCTTAACACAACGTGTGTTAACTCAATTATAGCTATGTCTTTTTTGTGATAGGTAACAAAAAACTGAGGCTTCTTTTTTTAAAAACAACATCAATTTGTATCGTAATATTAATAATATATATTCCACAACGAAAAAAAATAAGAATTTATATTATAAATAAATATTTTGCTTTTAAGATGTTTTTGTATTAATAAAAACATTTAAAATACATTAAACAATTTTTATTTACATGTTTCAACTCTTTTTAATCGAGTCACTTCCAGAATGTAAATACAAAATACAATAACAAGCATAATGAACGTAAAAACTGGAATAAATAATTATTAATAAAAACATTTAAAATACATTAAACAATTTTTATTTACATGTTTCAACTCTTTTTAATCGAGTCACCTCCAGAATGTAAATACAAAATACAATAACAAGCATAATGAACGTAAAAACTGGAATAAATAATTATTAATAAAAACATTTAAAATACATTAAACAATTTTTATTTACATGTTTCAACTCTTTTTAATCGAGTCACCTCCAGAATGTAAATACAAAATACAATAACAAGCATAATGAACGTAAAAACTGGAATAAATAATTATTAATAAAAACATTTAAAATACATTAAACAATTTTTATTTACATGTTTCAACTCTTTTTAATCGAGTCACCTCCAGAATGTAAATACAAAATACAATAACAAGCATAATGAACGTAAAAACTGGAAAAAATAATTATTAATAAAAACATTTAAAATACATTAAACAATTTTTATTTACATGTTTCAACTCTTTTTAATCGAGTCACCTCCAGAATGTAAATACAAAATACAATAACAAGCATAATGAACGTAAAAACTGGAATAAATAATTATTAATAAAAACATTTAAAATACATTAAACAATTTTTATTTACATGTTTCAACTCTTTTTAATCGAGTCACCTCCAGAATGTAAATACAAAATACAATAACAAGCATAATGAACGTAAAAACTGGAAAAAATAATTATTAATAAAAACATTTAAAATACATTAAACAATTTTTATTTACATGTTTCAACTCTTTTTAATCGAGTCACCTCCAGAATGTAAATACAAAATACAATAACAAGCATAATGAACGTAAAAACTGGAATAAATAATTATCAATAAAAACATTTAAAATACATTAAACAATTTTTATTTACATGTTTCAACTCTTTTTAATCGAGTCACCTCCAGAATGTAAATACAAAATACAATAACAAGCATAATGAACGTAAAAACTGGAATAAATAATTATTAATAAAAACATTTAAAATACATTAAACAATTTTTATTTACATGTTTCAACTCTTTTTAATCGAGTCACCTCCAGAAAGTAAATACAAAATACAATAACAAGCATAATGAACGTAAAAACTGGAAAAAATAATTATTAATAAAAACATTTAAAATACATTAAACAATTTTTATTTACATGTTTCAACTCTTTTTAATCGAGTCACCTCCAGAATGTAAATACAAAATACAATAACAAGCATAATGAACGTAAAAACTGGAATAAATAATTATTAATAAAAACATTTAAAATACATTAAACAATTTTTATTTACATGTTTCAACTCTTTTTAATCGAGTCACCTCCAGAATGTAAATACAAAATACAATAACAAGCATAATGAACGTAAAAACTGGAATAAATAATTATTAATAAAAACATTTAAAATACATTAAACAATTTTTATTTACATGTTTCAACTCTTTTTAATCGAGTCACCTCCAGAATGTAAATACAAAATACAATAACAAGCATAATGAACGTAAAAACTGGAAAAAATAATTATTAATAAAAACATTTAAAATACATTAAACAATTTTTATTTACATGTTTCAACTCTTTTTAATCGAGTCACCTCCAGAATGTAAATACAAAATACAATAACAAGCATAATGAACGTAAAAACTGGAATAAATAATTATTAATAAAAACATTTAAAATACATTAAACAATTTTTATTTACATGTTTCAACTCTTTTTAATCGAGTCACCTCCAGAATGTAAATACAAAATACAATAACAAGCATAATGAACGTAAAAACTGGAAAAAATAATTATTAATAGAAACATTTAAAATACATTAAACAATTTTTATTTACATGTTTCAACTCTTTTTAATCGAGTCACCTCCAGAATGTAAATACAAAATACAATAACAAGCATAATGAACGTAAAAACTGGAATAAATAATTATTAATAAAAACATTTAAAATACATTAAACAATTTTTATTTACATGTTTCAACTCTTTTTAATCGAGTCACTTCCAGAATGTAAATACAAAATACAATAACAAGCATAATGAACGTAAAAACTGGAAAAAATAATTATTAATAAAAACATTTAAAATACATTAAACAATTTTTATTTACATGTTTCAACTCTTTTTAATCGAGTCACCTCCAGAATGTAAATACAAAATACAATAACAAGCATAATGAACGTAAAAACTGGAAAAAATAATTATAAATAAAAACATTTAAAATACATTAAACAATTTTTATTTACATGTTTCAACTCTTTTTAATCGAGTCACCTCCAGAATGTAAATACAAAATACAATAACAAGCATAATGAACGTAAAAACTGGAATAAATAATTATTAATAAAAACATTTAAAATACATTAAACAATTTTTATTTACATGTTTCAACTCTTTTTAATCGAGTCACCTCCAGAATGTAAATACAAAATACAATAACAAGCATAATGAACGTAAAAACTGGAATAAATAATTATTAATAAAAACATTTAAAATACATTAAACAATTTTTATTTACATGTTTCAACTCTTTTTAATCGAGTCACCTCCAGAATGTAAATACAAAATACAATAACAAGCATAATGAACGTAAAAACTGGAATAAATAATTATTAATAAAAACATTTAAAATACATTAAACAATTTTTATTTACATGTTTCAACTCTTTTTAATCGAGTCACCTCCAGAATGTAAATACAAAATACAATAACAAGCATAATGAACGTAAAAACTGGAAAAAATAATTATAAATAAAAACATTTAAAATACATTAAACAATTTTTATTTACATGTTTCAACTCTTTTTAATCGAGTCACCTCCAGAATGTAAATACAAAATACAATAACAAGCATAATGAACGTAAAAACTGGAATAAATAATTATTAATAAAAACATTTAAAATACATTAAACAATTTTTATTTACATGTTTCAACTCTTTTTAATCGAGTCACCTCCAGAATGTAAATACAAAATACAATAACAAGCATAATGAACGTAAAAACTGGAATAAATAATTATTAATAAAAACATTTAAAATACATTAAACAATTTTTATTTACATGTTTCAACTCTTTTTAATCGAGTCACCTCCAGAATGTAAATACAAAATACAATAACAAGCATAATGAACGTAAAAACTGGAATAAATAATTATTAATAAAAACATTTAAAATACATTAAACAATTTTTATTTACATGTTTCAACTCTTTTTAATCGAGTCACCTCCAGAATGTAAATACAAAATACAATAACAAGCATAATGAACGTAAAAACTGGAATAAATAATTATTCTTAAAAACATTTAAAATACATTAAACAATTTTTATTTACATGTTTCAACTCTTTTTAATCGAGTCACCTCCAGAATGTAAATACAAAATACAATAACAAGCATAATGAACGTAAAAACTGGAATAAATAATTATTAATAAAAACATTTAAAATACATTAAACAATTTTTATTTACATGTTTCAACTCTTTTTAATCGAGTCACCTCCAGAATGTAAATACAAAATACAATAACAAGCATAATGAACGTAAAAACTGGAAAAAATAATTATTAATAAAAACATTTAAAATACATTAAACAATTTTTATTTACATGTTTCAACTCTTTTTAATCGAGTCACCTCCAGAATGTAAATACAAAATACAATAACAAGCATAATGAACGTAAAAACTGGAATAAATAATTATTAATAAAAACATTTAAAATACATTAAACAATTTTTATTTACATGTTTCAACTCTTTTTAATCGAGTCACCTCCAGAATGTAAATACAAAATACAATAACAAGCATAATGAACGTAAAAACTGGAATAAATAATTATTAATAAAAACATTTAAAATACATTAAACAATTTTTATTTACATGTTTCAACTCTTTTTAATCGAGTCACCTCCAGAATGTAAATACAAAATACAATAACAAGCATAATGAACGTAAAAACTGGAAAAAATAATTATTAATAAAAACATTTAAAATACATTAAACAATTTTTATTTACATGTTTCAACTATTTTTAATCGAGTCACCTCCAGAATGTAAATACAAAATACAATAACAAGCATAATGAACGTAAAAACTGGAATAAATAATTATTAATAAAAACATTTAAAATACATTAAACAATTTTTATTTACATGTTTCAACTCTTTTTAATCGAGTCACCTCCAGAATGTAAATACAAAATACAATAACAAGCATAATGAACGTAAAAACTGGAATAAATAATTATTAATAAAAACATTTAAAATACATTAAACAATTTTTATTTACATGTTTCAACTCTTTTTAATCGAGTCACCTCCAGAATGTAAATACAAAATACAATAACAAGCATAATGAACGTAAAAACTGGAAAAAATAATTATTAATAAAAACATTTAAAATACATTAAACAATTTTTATTTACATGTTTCAACTCTTTTTAATCGAGTCACCTCCAGAATGTAAATACAAAATACAATAACAAGCATAATGAACGTAAAAACTGGAATAAATAATTATTAATAAAAACATTTAAAATACATTAAACAATTTTTATTTACATGTTTCAACTCTTTTTAATCGAGTCACCTCCAGAATGTAAATACAAAATACAATAACAAGCATAATGAACGTAAAAACTGGAATAAATAATTATTAATAAAAACATTTAAAATACATTAAACAATTTTTATTTACATGTTTCAACTCTTTTTAATCGAGTCACCTCCAGAATGTAAATACAAAATACAATAACAAGCATAATGAACGTAAAAACTGGAATAAATAATTATTAATAAAAACATTTAAAATACATTAAACAATTTTTATTTACATGTTTCAACTCTTTTTAATCGAGTCACCTCCAGAATGTAAATACAAAATACAATAACAAGCATAATGAACGTAAAAACTGGAAAAAATAATTATTAATAAAAACATTTAAAATACATTAAACAATTTTTATTTACATGTTTCAACTCTTTTTAATCGAGTCACCTCCAGAATGTAAATACAAAATACAATAACAAGCATAATGAACGTAAAAACTGGAATAAATAATTATTAATAAAAACATTTAAAATACACTAAACAATTTTTATTTACATGTTTCAACTCTTTTTAATCGAGTCACCTCCAGAATGTAAATACAAAATACAATAACAAGCATAATGAACGTAAAAACTGGAAAAAATAATTATTAATAAAAACATTTAAAATACATTAAACAATTTTTATTTACATGTTTCAACTCTTTTTAATCGAGTCACCTCCAGAATGTAAATACAAAATACAATAACAAGCATAATGAACGTAAAAACTGGAATAAATAATTATTAATAAAAACATTTAAAATACATTAAACAATTTTTATTTACATGTTTCAACTCTTTTTAATCGAGTCACCTCCAGAATGTAAATACAAAATACAATAACAAGCATAATGAACGTAAAAACTGGAATAAATAATTATTAATAAAAACATTTAAAATACATTAAACAATTTTTATTTACATGTTTCAACTCTTTTTAATCGAGTCACCTCCAGAATGTAAATACAAAATACAATAACAAGCATAAAGAACGTAAAAACTGGAATAAATAATTATTAATAAAAACATTTAAAATACATTAAACAATTTTTATTTACATGTTTCAACTCTTTTTAATCGAGTCACCTCCAGAATGTAAATACAAAATACAATAACAAGCATAATGAACGTAAAAACTGGAATAAATAATTATTAATAAAAACATTTAAAATACATTAAACAATTTTTATTTACATGTTTCAACTCTTTTTAATCGAGTCACCTCCAGAATGTAAATACAAAATACAATAACAAGCATAATGAACGTAAAAACTGGAATAAATAATTATTAATAAAAACATTTAAAATACATTAAACAATTTTTATTTACATGTTTCAACTCTTTTTAATCGAGTCACCTCCAGAATGTAAATACAAAATACAATAACAAGCATAATGAACGTAAAAACTGGAATAAATAATTATTAATAAAAACATTTAAAATACATTAAACAATTTTTATTTACATGTTTCAACTCTTTTTAATCGAGTCACCTCCAGAATGTAAATACAAAATACAATAACAAGCATAATGAACGTAAAAACTGGAAAAAATAATTATTAATAAAAACATTTAAAATACATTAAACAATTTTTATTTACATGTTTCAACTCTTTTTAATCGAGTCACCTCCAGAATGTAAATACAAAATACAATAACAAGCATAATGAACGTAAAAACTGGAATAAATAATTATTAATAAAAACATTTAAAATACATTAAACAATTTTTATTTACATGTTTCAACTCTTTTTAATCGAGTCACCTCCAGAATGTAAATACAAAATACAATAACAAGCATAATGAACGTAAAAACTGGAAAAAATAATTATTAATAAAAACATTTAAAATACATTAAACAATTTTTATTTACATGTTTCAACTCTTTTTAATCGAGTCACCTCCAGAATGTAAATACAAAATACAATAACAAGCATAATGAACGTAAAAACTGGAATAAATAATTATTAATAAAAACATTTAAAATACATTAAACAATTTTTATTTACATGTTTCAACTCTTTTTAATCGAGTCACCTCCAGAATGTAAATACAAAATACAATAACAAGCATAATGAACGTAAAAACTGGAAAAAATAATTATTAATAGAAACATTTAAAATACATTAAACAATTTTTATTTACATGTTTCAACTCTTTTTAATCGAGTCACCTCCAGAATGTAAATACAAAATACAATAACAAGCATAATGAACGTAAAAACTGGAATAAATAATTATTAATAAAAACATTTAAAATACATTAAACAATTTTTATTTACATGTTTCAACTCTTTTTAATCGAGTCACTTCCAGAATGTAAATACAAAATACAATAACAAGCATAATGAACGTAAAAACTGGAATAAATAATTATTAATAAAAACATTTAAAATACATTAAACAATTTTTATTTACATGTTTCAACTCTTTTTAATCGAGTCACCTCCAGAATGTAAATACAAAATACAATAACAAGCATAATGAACGTAAAAACTGGAATAAATAATTATTAATAAAAACATTTAAAATACATTAAACAATTTTTATTTACATGTTTCAACTCTTTTTAATCGAGTCACCTCCAGAATGTAAATACAAAATACAATAACAAGCATAATGAACGTAAAAACTGGAAAAAATAATTATTAATAAAAACATTTAAAATACATTAAACAATTTTTATTTACATGTTTCAACTCTTTTTAATCGAGTCACCTCCAGAATGTAAATACAAAATACAATAACAAGCATAATGAACGTAAAAACTGGAATAAATAATTATTAATAAAAACATTTAAAATACATTAAACAATTTTTATTTACATGTTTCAACTCTTTTTAATCGAGTCACTTCCAGAATGTAAATACAAAATACAATAACAAGCATAATGAACGTAAAAACTGGAATAAATAATTATTGAAATTAAATGAAATATATCACGCGCTTTTTAATTTGGATATTGTCCAAATTTGACAATTTACAAGATAATTATTTAGCTAGGCCACGGACAATATCCAAATTAAAAAGCGCGTGATATATTTTATTTAATTTCAATAATTATTTATTCCGATTTTTCACGTTCATTATGTTTGTAATTTCATTTTCTATTTCCATTCTGAAGATGATTCGATTAAAAAGAGTTGAAACATGTAAATAATTTTTTTAATGACTTTTAAATGTTTTTATTAATACAACAACGTCTTTTAAGCATAATATTTATTTATAATATAAATTCTTTCTTTTTCATTCTGGAATATATTGTAATGAACGTATTTTCTAAACCTACGACAGATGCAGGGGCGGATTTAAGGGGTCGCGATGGTCGCAATCGTGAGGGGCCCCGCATCCAAAGGGCCCCCAAATCTTCTTTCAAGTTCAAACAAAAATGTGACGTTTTGAAAAAATGATTTTCTTAGTTTCTTAGTGTTGTTTTAATTTTTCAGTTAATATTATACCATTTTCAAGTAATAAACACTTCAATGAGGTTTTAGTTTCTTAAATCTGTACAAATCAAAGTTTCGCTCTATCTATGTGCGATTGTTAACGAAATATACCATACATAGAAGTCTGAAAATTTAGGTGAGATAGTCCAAGACGTAGTCCTGATGTACACTAGGCTCATATTTTTACTATTTTAAGGATCGGGACCCCTTTAAGTTTTTATGCACTAAATTGTTACTAACTCGCCCTTTTATATCAAATATTCTTTGTTTTTAATGACCTTGCTCCATTTAGCTATTCTCTCTTTTTTAATCTGTAGTTAAGATCTTGGTTTCTTGGGGCCGATACAGGGCCCCTTGAAGCTTTTCTGCAAATAAATTATTAATAAATTGCTTTTTTTAATACTTCGATTAAAAAGGATCATTTTTTGGTATCCTTTTTTTTTTCATTTAGTTATTCTCACGTTTCTAAATTCCAATTTAGATCCTGGGGTCCACTAGGGTGCCGTGCAGCCCGGTCCAGGACTCATTGAACTTTTTGGGCTCCAAGCGCTTTTTATCCCTTATAATTTTCTCGCCTTCTCAGTACATAATTTTAAAGTTGATTCTTGGACTTTTCTTTTCAGACCAACACCCTCATATTTTAAATGGGGCCCTAGGGCCCTTTTTTAAACGTTTACCAATTGTTTGTGCATTTCTTTAAAATATTATTTGAACCAAAAATTCATACCTTTTGTTAATTTTGACTAATTAAAGATCTAACGCGCTACTGTTTAACATATTTTCATGTTAGGTCCCTAATTTTTAATTATCAGTTGGTCCTTTTTGGGCCCACTATTATAACTTGTATGATCCGATTTATTTTTTTTCCCTTAACTTCTTAGGTCTTCCAGTTACTACAACAACAAAAAAATTTCTCAGATTTTAGCTACCACCAATTTTGAATATTAATTGCTTTCTTGGGGTCCTTGTTGTAACTACGTTAAAAATGATCCGAACTACATATTTTTTAACATAGTTAGCGTTCTACGATTAATATAATTTTAATTAATTGTAGATCTAAAGCATTAAGTACTAAGATTTTTAAATATGTTGTCATGTTAGGACCTGTTTTAAATTTTCATATAGCCCTTTTGGAACTCTCTATTATAACTTTCTTAAAAATAGTCCAATTCACTAGCTTTTTTTTTTTTTTTTTTTGTAACAACTTTTTAGGTTTTCCATCTACTTCATAAATCACAAAAATATTTTTCAGAGTTTAGCTATCACCAGTTTAAAAAAATTAATCGGCCTTAAGGGGCTGTTGGTGCAGCTTTTTAAAAAATAATCCAAATTGCATGCAATTTTCTTTAGCATAGTTCTACCATGCTCCAATTAATGTTAAGACAACTAAACATACCTTTATATCAAACGACGTGCCAGTTAAGTTTCTGTTAACTTCGGGTCCGGTACCGGACCCCTTGAAATTGTTGCACCATAAATTGTTAAAAATTACTCCCTCTTAATCCGAACTTCATTATTGGAACGCTTTACCATTTAGTTATTCTCCCGTTTCTAGATTTCAGTTAAAATCCTGGGAACCTTAGAATCATCAAGGGAACGACTCAGAGCTCCTTAAATTTTTTGTGCGGCATACATCTTCCACCTCCTAGTTTTTTCCCATTCTCAATGCAAAATTTTAAAGTTGAGTCTTGGACTCCTCTCTCTGGAGTCTGGACCAGCATTCTCATATTCTTATTATTACTCTAGGGGCCTATTTAAAACGTACCCCCCCCCTTTTTTTTTGTTCATTTCTTCAATTTTTTTCTAAAGATTAATATTTTTATTTGTGCTTAATTTCGACTAACTGAAGATCTAAAGTGCGAAGAACTAAGGCCATTTAACAAGTTTCAATCATAGGAGCTACTCTTTACCATCAGTTTCCTCGTTTAGACCCTCTCTTATAGCTTCCATAAAAAAGGTCCGATTCAATAGTTTCTTCACTATCAACTTCGTCCGTCTTCCAACTACATTAACAACAAAAACATTTTCCAGACTTTAGCTACCACCAATTTCGAATATTAATTGCCATCGTGGGGTCCTAAGTGCAGCTTTTTAAAAAATGATCCAAATTGCATGCAGTTTTCTTTAACATAGTTCTTCCGTCCTGCAGTTGTTTTAAAAACTACTAAAAAATATCTTTATACCTAACTACATGCTAGTTAAAAACTCAGGTGCTTTGTGGCTCGTGATCGGTCCTTGAATTTTTTCACGCAATAAATTGTTAATAAATTGCTCCCTCTTAATACGATCTTCATTTCTGGAATCCTTTTCCATTTAATTGTTCTCCCGTTTCTACATTCCAGTTAAAATCCTGAGCACCCTAGGATTACGTAAAGACCCGATCTGGGATCCCTTTACTTTTTTGCGTCATGCCTTTTTCACTTCCTAATTTTCTTACACATTCAATGCGAAATTTTAAAGTTAAGTCTTGGACTCCTCTCTGTGGACCAACGCCCTCATATTTTGTTCTAGGAACCTAACCTGTTTTAAGTAACCCCCCCCCTCAATTTTTGCACATTTCTTCAAAGTTTCATTCTAATTATTATTTCATATAGATATGCTTAATTTTGATTAAATGAAGGTCTAAAGTGCTAAGAGCTAAGACCATTTAATATGTTTAATATTAGGGCCCTGCTCATGTTGATCTCTTTGGGTCCTTTGTTATAGCCGCCTTAAAAATGATCTGATTCACTAGCTTTTTTCACCTGATAACTTAGACTCTTCAGCTACTACATGAATGCCAAAAAATTTCTCAGACTTCGGCTACCACCAATTTTGAATATTAATCGCCTTTAAAATGATTCCTACAACTTTCTTTAACCCTTTCCGGTGCAGAAAAATTTTGTTTATAAAATGGTGAAATGATTGGCTGATACCGAAATTTACAATCAACTTTTAAAAAAAAAAAGTAAAAACTTGATACTTTCAGTGTAAAAGCAAAACTTTTTAAAAATATTCTTGGTGTCGTTTGTAAATTTGAAATTAAAATTTGGTTGTTCCAATCAGAGACCACTGAAGCATAAACAGTTAACGTAGCTATACGGTCCTCCAACTACTTTATAAACCGCTAAAAAATTGCCTTATCACCTTAATGCCACCATTTTTGAATATTAATCTTATTTTTCGGCATCAACTTATGTTTGCTCACTGCAGCCGTAAATTAAAAATAACGCTGTTGTTAAACGTAAGTCCTTAACTCTGCAATCGGAGGAGGATTTCACTCATGAAATACATATTGGGTTAATATTAAAGGCAATTCGGCAAATTTATTTGGGAAGCAGCTCCTCCCATATTTTTTTTTTCTAATATTTTTTTTTCATTAGCTGTTTTCTGACAGCTTCTTTGAGCCTTCAGCTACCCCTCATACTTTTATTGGTGTCCTAGGACTCTTTTTTAAAGAATTATCCACTATATTTTATGCATTTCTTTAAAACTTTATTCTAATGATTAATTCATACACTAAGCTTATAATTTCGTCCAATTGAAAATCTAAAGCGTTAAATGCTAAGACCTTTTTAACATGTTTCCATTTTTGAGCTCTGCTCCGAACTATCAGCTGGTTTCTTTTGAGCCCCCTAATACAGCTTCCTTAAAAATTGTACGATTCACTATTTTTTTTTTTTTTTTTTTTTTTTTTTTTTTTTATGTCAACAATTTCTTGATCTTCCTGCTCACTAGCATAAATGTATTTTTTAAAAAAATTGATTTTATTCATTACGAATTTTGAACACTAATACCTCTTCTTGGGGAGCTCAGTGCACCTTCTTTAAAAATAATTCTATTCTCTTGGTATTTTCTTTTTCATAGTTCTTGGGTCAACCGGCTACTTTATAATGCTTTGTTTTAACATGATCTTAGTGAAATTCAGTAATTTTATCAGTTTCAATACATTTGAAATAGCATAATCTCATTAAAATATTCTACAAACGATTTTCTCCTATCTACCACAATGAAATCGAATTATTTTGAATGGCCCTGTAAATGAACCATTAATCATACATACTTCATATGCAATACCAAACATGACCTTGCTTTGGTGACCCTAAATAAGCTTTATCATTACATGGAAATCCGAGTATATTTACGGGAATTAGGCAGTGGCGCAGCCAGAATTCGGTTCTAAGGGGGGTTTTGAATTTCTGATAAAGGTTATTTGAATCGCCGGTTAATAGAATCAGTACTAATTAGAATATTTACTGTATAATACTCAAAGAGCGTCTGCGCGGCTGGAAATCTTTTTTTTTTTTTTTTTTAGGATGAAGCATCTAAGAAAAGTAATTTAGTTCAAATAACCAATTTTTACTTAACTGACTCATGTAATATGCACTTTCACAATTTTAAGTAGAATTTTCGCCATTTAATTGAATCACTTTGTTAAATGAAATCTGATTCAATAAAGTGGCGGATTCCAAAATGCGCCAAAGCATTTAAATATTAAGTTTGGATTTCATTCATATAAGCAGCAATTATAGCGATCTTTCTCAGCTCTGGGAGGGGTTTTAACCCTAAAACCATCCCCTTGGCTGCGCCACTGGAATTAGGGTATGTACAGACAAACAGAATGCATAATCACTTTTCAACAAAGTTGAAAAGTGCTAAAAATGGAAAGGAAAATAAGATACATAATTTTAGCACATTTATCTGGCACAGTATCTAAGTTCGTGCAAAATTCTGATGTAATTTGAGGATAAAATAAATTTTGTGCATCTAATCCTTAATGATTTGAATACATTTTAATTAATTTATAAGTAATTATTGTAATTTAGTTTTGAATATCTGTTATTTTAAAATTAGAAATGTACCCAATTTTTCAACATGGAAGGGCCCCAAAAAGTTCCAGTGAGAGGGGCCCCTCACTTCATAAATCCGCCCCTGGACAGATGGCGCTACTCGTCCTAGACGGAAAGAAAATAACTTTTCCAAAAAAGAACAACTCTTACTAGGGAACTGCAAGATGTGTAAGTCACCGATTTTGACGAAAGTGGTATCGTTGAAAAGATCTCATCGTGAGCAGTAAAAAACTGAATGGAACTACCCGTCGCAAATGAGTCGTTTTCGATATATTCGACAATTTATGTCACGTAGCTAGTGCACACTTAATGGGGGACCACGAAAAATTTTAGTTTCGATCTTAACGAAACTGGTATTGTTGAAAAGATAACATCGTAAGGATTAAAAATCTCAATGGAACCACCCGTCAGAAATGAGAAGTTTTCGAGATATCCGACAATTTGTGTCACATAGCTAATGCACACTTACTGAGAAACTGCATTAACTAGGGAACTGCAAGAAGTGTAAGTCGCCGATTTTGACAAAAGTTGTATCGTTGAAAAGATCTCATCGTGAGCAGTAAAAAACTCAATGGAACCACCCGTCGGAAGTGAGTCATTTTCGAGATATCCGACAATTTATATGTCACGTAGCTAGTGCACACTTTAACGGGAAACTGCAAAAAATTTTAGTCTCGATTTTAACGAAAATGGTATCTTTAAAAAGATATCATTGCAAGGATTGAAAAACTCAAAGGAACCACCATTCGGAAATGAGCCGTTTTTGAAATATTCCATAATTTATGTCACGTAGCTAGTGCATACTGGGCTAGTGCACACTTAACGGGATACCGTTAAAAATTGTTGTCTTAACCACTTAACCGGCGACGGGTATAGGGAAACAGTGCTTTTACCCCCGACTTATCTCGGGGCAGACGGTTAAGTGGAATTTTGACGAAAATGGTGTCGTTGGGAAGAAATCATAGTGAGAAGTAAAAATCTCAATGGAATTACCTATCAGAAATGAGCCGTTTTCGAGATATCTGGCAATTTATGTCATTTAATGCAGTTCTCAGTATGTGTGCATTAGCTATGTGACACAAATTGTCGGGTATCTCGAAAACTTCTCATTTCTCACGGGTGGTTCCATTGAGTTTTTTAATCCTTACGTTGATATCTCTTCAACTATTTCAGTTTCGTTAAGATCGAGACTAAAAATTTTCGCGGTCCCCCATTAAGTGTGCTCTAGCTAAGTGACATAAATTACCGAATATCTCGAAAACGACTCATTTGCGACGGTAGATCTATTGAGTTTTTTACTGCTCACGATGAG
>CAXHSM010001180.1:25100-58100 GCA_964019185.1 Maratus speculifer | reverse complement strand
ATCTTTTCAACGATACCACTTTCGTCAAAATCGGTGACTTACACTTCTTGCATTTCCCTAGTTAGTTGAGAGTGTGTGAGCTCGGATTTTGTGAAAAGTGAGAATGGTTTAGCATCGTTATTATGAAAGAATGCTATTTCAATTTTTTTTCTTTTTTTGTGATTATGAAATGTGTAAAATATATTTAAAAAGGACAAGAACGTCTTTTCTTTGACTTCAACTTCAGTATTGTTTAGTCAACTCTACCTGTTGTTCAATTAGAATATGTTATTAATATAGTTATTATAATGACGATGTAGATTTTAAATAACTTAACTTATTTAATTTTTATTTTATGTAAAAATTATTTTTATAGTTCTCCTTAGTGTGTTTTTTTAAAAGCAGTATCTAATAGTCAGCCATAACTTTTTTTTTCTGTTTGAACTTACAGAACAATCTTACACTTTATATCTTATATATATATATATATATATTTTAAACTACTTCGAATTTCATGGTTCTGTTCTTTCGGTAACCTTCTTTTTGCCATTTTAGAGCATTTTTTAAAAAATATTGTAAGAAAAGAAAATGCTTAATGACTTTTAAACACAATTTGTAAAATATAATTTCTAATTTTATATATCTGATACAATAAAGCTCAATCTAACATATAAAACTCCATAAAAATACCTCAGATTGAATTATATATCCTTTTAAGCAATTGAATCGTAAAAAGATAATTAAATTGAATTTTTTAAAATTTATTTGAGCGTTCTTAATACTTGAGACGGTGCAGTTATATCTATTGCCAGAAATTTGTACAGGCTTTTACAATTACAGTGCACGAAATTAAGAGCCACCCAGATTGAAATAACATTAATTAACAATGATAAATATAATTAATAACATTAATTCATATTTATTATAGTTATTGAATTATTGCATTTTTAGATTGGTTTGTTAATTTCTGGTCACCCTATCTATTTATAACATGCCAGAAATTAAAAGCTAAAGAAATCAACAAAAATTTTGAGCATTGATAATTTTGATAATTTCAATTGTTCAATCGCATAGTTAGATTATATGTCTGCCAAATTTGCTTTTTATTCTTATTTACATTATTTATATTATTTTATTTATTTATATATCACAATTTAATTTCGTTGAGAACTTCACACATATTTAAGATATTTAGCTGTCCGAAAAAATCGCACTTTACAAATAAAATCAGATTAACTTCTAAATACTCGAGTGATTTCAATAAAAACTTATTAGTATTCAAATATAAATAAAAATCATATTTGCTAGACAGTTAAAAGAAAAATATTTTCAAATTTTTTTTCTAAGAAATGAAAAATTACCGAAAAATTGCCATTGATCTAAAACAAAAAAATTTAAACGCAGAAAAAGAAACTGTGTGTAATAAGTCTTGAGAATAATCCAGAAAATTTTCATTTCAAACTTCAGAAAAATCGGTCGGTTAGTTTCTGAAGTAAAGGGTTTTAGAGATCGCATATTTACCACAAGATTGCATCCAGTCTTGCCTTTCTTTAAGTGATCCTGGAATTATTTTTTATTTTAGAAATACTGTCAAACTTTTTTTAGATGAAATATATCATGGAAATTTAAGTAAGTAGTTTTTAAGTATTACAGAAATATTGAGCTTTCATTCCGAGTATGAAGATTATACAGTAAATTAGGCTTAATATAACGATATGCAATTCTGTATAAAATGATTGTGTTGGCAGGCTTAATTATATCAGTGTGAGGCAGGGTTGACTATGGCCAAGGTTCCTTTAATTAAATGGTTTTGGAAATATTTTTATTATACAATGTACCTAATGAAAGATTAATGGTTAAGTACAAGAAATGAATTCAATTTATTCTGTAAAGCTACAGTAAAATGGATCTACAGTAAAGAAAGATCTGAGTAACAGCTATAGCATCGAGCACAAGTAACAATTTTGAGAAATATAAATGGAACAGTTTTTAGGAACTTTTTTCAATTAAAATAACATCCTCAGTTGGAAAATAGAAGCAGCGGGAAAAACTATAAAGGATTATAACTAATGAAAGTAACAGTTTTAAAAGTTAAGGGAAGATAGAACTAGAGACACTACCCCCCCTCACATTAACTTTACATTAACATTTCGTCTACCATATGTAATTAAGTTTTATGAAGTGTTTATAAATACACTGCTCAAAACAATTAAAGGATATTTGAAGTTTTATATAAAATAAAGATATAAACGAAATTTTTTTGCCGAAAATAGAAGAAGAGAATCACAAATGCAAATTTTTCTGATTTTCAAACTGTGGAGTATGCAAATTTCGAGTTCGAAGTCAAAAACGTCGCTTCAGCGGCAGCGAATGAAATTTGACTTTCAACTGGATAAAAGAGAATGAAGACAAGGATGATCGGCATTCAGTGATTACTTTGTTTCGATGAGTACGATGTCTCAGCGAAGTCATTTGACAGATTCAGAAGCTTGGAGAATTGTTGGTAGGTTATAAGGGGGTCAAACTCAAGCCGAAGTAACGCAAGCCATTGGAGTGTCACAAAGGGTCATTTACAGGATCTGGAATTGTTTTTTGGAGAGTGGATGTGCAGGCCGAAGACAGGGCATGGTCGTAGACGGGCAACAACACCCAATGAAGAACGTATTTAGCGTTAACTGCTCGGAGACACCGAAACATGAACGCTACTCTTCTCCAACAACACCTTCGCTCGGCTACAAGCACCACGATTTCAACTCAGACTGTCCGAAACCGGCTCCATGCTGTAGGTCTGTATGCTTGCCGACCGATGGTATGTGTTAGATTAACATCAATGCATCGTCGCGACCGCAGGGAGTGGGCAACCGAGCATGTCAACTGGAGGAGAAATGAATGGAGCAATATTCTGTTTTCTGACGAGTCCCGTTTTTCTGTGCATCCGGATAATAGGCGTATTTTCATCAGGAGGGACCGTAGCAGTAGGAATAATCCTGCGTTCGTGCACGAAAGTGTCAGATTTGGCGGTGGAGGAGTGTTGGTGTATGGTGGCATCTCCATTGATGGGCGCACTGAACTCTACATCGTTCGAGATGGAGCTCTGACTGGTCGCCGATATAGGGACGAGATCTTCAGACCTATTGTAGTCCCTTACGCTGCAGCAATCGGAGATAACTTCATTTTAATGGACGACAACTGCAGGCCACATCGTGCAAACCTGGTGGAGGATTTCCTTTTCGAGGAAGGAATCGTTCGAATGGAACGGCCAGCGTGTTCTCCAGACATGAATACAATCGAGAACGTATAGGAAGCTCTAGGAAGACGATTTTCATGACGCCAACAACCCCCACAAACTCTCCAAGAACTGAAAAGAGCTCTTCTGGAAGAGTGGGGCAGAATACCCCAACTAGTCATTAATAGCCTCATTGAGTCCATGCCTCAAAGGTGTTCAATGTTGCTGGCCGCCCGTGGAAACCATACCCCCTACTGAAAATGATTTTCTTTGAAGAAAACACCTTTTTCTTATTCTTTTTTTTTTTCATATGCACAAATTGTGTTTTTTTCCTTTTGTACACAAATGCGCAATAATATGCATTTTTTTCTGCCAAACATGTGTAATTTATTCTCATATAACCTACTATGTCTGTCGACCATGTATCAATCAGCTAAAATTTTCCCAGATACAAAATCCACCTAAAACTGCAATATCATTTAATTGTTTTGAGCAGTGTATCTTAATTCAAGTCTTTGAAAAACTGAGCAAGAACTTCACCCAAGATAGAAGTGTCTAAGATTTTTAGCTCTCAGGATAAAATGAACAATTCAGCTAAAAATGCCATTAATTCTTAAAGTACCCGAACGATTTCGATAAAAAAAAAATTATGGTAGAGTATAAATATATGTGACATGTAGGTTTTAAAAAAATAACTACTTTTTTCCGAAAAATGAAAAATTTTGAAAAACTGCCATGTCTCTAAAATGGAAAATTTATTTCTATGAAAGAAAAAAAAATACCTATCAGTTATACGGTTTGAGCATAAAATCCATTACTAAATAGAAAAAAAAAGCATTTACTTACCATTACAATACATTTAAATTACATTTATTTATATTCCCTCAAAATGTTACTGGTTTACTTGTTCATTGAAGAATCATTTAACAGAAGAAAAATGAATAAAAAGAAAATTAAACTTTTTGCTTGAAGCTCACAAAATTTTTCAAGTCTTCATTCCAAAACTAGATTATTCTTCACAAAAGTAATGTAGCTTAGTAAGGGTTTATTATTGACGGTTAAAAAACCCTTGATCATTTTTTTTTTCTTGGCCATCAGTTTAGCTTTTTATTGAAGGGTTTTGTCCTGTGGCAAAGAAAAACCTTTCCCCTTAAATTTCCAACGATCAGATATCGCAAAAATAAACGAAAAAGAAAAACTAAACAAGCAACACAATGGATTCTAACACAAAGAACGAATTTTATTTAAAGATTTTCATGTATAATTCAATTCTTGAATTAGAAGCTCTTTGGGAAAAGCAACTGTTTTCATCGAAAGTTGTTGAATGTTCATTAAATACTTTGGGATGAAAAGTTTAACTTACTCCTTTAGAAATTGATGTGATTCTTTTCTTCTTCTTTTTTCTTTATAATTACTTTTGCCATGCCACTTTTTCTAATAAATCACGGTCTTTTGATTTATAGAGCACACATTTAAAATAACTATAATCAGAAAAGCGTTAAGTTAAAAATTGCATAAGTTCATTAAAATTTTTTCTTCAATTTTTAATAAAAAAAATTACTAACAAAATTTGATTTTTCGTAATTAATTCCATTTTCACACGCAAAATCATTTAAAAACTATTATATCAAAAAAGTACTATAAAATACTAAAATAATAAAAAAATAATCCAAAAGTACTGCATCCTCTTAATAAATAATAATAATAAAAATAAAATAAAATAATAAAAAAAAACTTTTTTAAAATATTAATACACAATTTCAAATTTACTATATTTATAAACATTCAACATTTTACTGGTTTATCTTGAATATTGCAGAATAATTTAACATAAGAAAAAAAAATTGTACTTTTTGCTTGAAGTTGAAAAAAAAATTTAAAGTCTTCATTCCAAATTTAGGTTATTCTTCACAAAAGTAATGTTGCTATGCAAATATTAATTACTGTCTGTTAAAAAATCCTTGATCCTTTTTTTCCATCGCTTAGCTTCTTATTGAAGGGTTTTGTCCTGTGGCAAATAAAAATCTTTCACCCTAAATTTCCAACGATCAGATATAAAAAAATAAGTGAAAAAGAAAAATTAAACAAGATACACTATGGATTCTAATACAAAGAACTAACTTTATTTCAAGATTTTCATGTATAATTCAATTCCCTGAATTAGAAGCTGGTGAGAAAAGCATCTGTTATTGTCGAAAGTTGTTGAATGTTCACTAACTATTTTGGGATGAAAAAGGTTAACTTACTCCTTTAGAAAATGAATAAGTATCTTTTCTTCTTTCTTCTTTATTTTTTCTTTTGAAATGCCATTTTTTCTATGAAATTACTTAATATTTTAAAATCACGGTCTTTATAATAATAGAGCATTGTAGCATAAGTTTATAACATTTTAAAATAACTATAAACAGAAAAGCGTTGCCAAAAGTTCAAAATTGTATAAGTGTATTACAAATTTCCTTCAATTGTTAATTTAAAAAATACTAACAGAATTGGATTCGTAATTAAATTCTTTTTCACACATAAAATCATTGAAAGCCTATTATATCAAAAAAGATACTACAAACTGGGATTGCTTTTTAAATTAAAAAAAAAAAAAAAAAAAAAAAAAAAAAAAAAACAATCTTAAAAAGTATTCCCCTAATAACACACACACAAAAAAAAAAACTATCCTAAAATACTAAAACATGCATTTTAAATTTACTCTGTTTATAAACTTTCAACATTTTATTGTTTTATCTTTAACAATGATGAATCATTTAACAGGAGCTGAAGACAAGAAAGAGAAAAAAAATTAATTAATTAAAGTAAAACAATTAAACACTTCTTGAAACTCGCATTTCTTTAATCCGAAATTAGGTTATGTTTCCTAAAAGTATTGTTTTTATGCAAAGATTAATTACTGTCTCTCAAAAAACCCTTCATTTTTTTTTTTTTCTACAACAGTTTAGCTTCCTAGTGAATCGTTTTGTTTTACGGCAAACAGAAACTTTCCTTCTAAAATTTTAACAACCAGATATCACAAAATAAACGAAAGAGAAAATTGAAACAGACAACAAAATGGATTCTTATCCAGCGAATGAGTTTTATTTCAACACATTCATATGCAATTCAATTCAATGAATCAGAAGCTCAATAGAAAAAGATTCTACTTCCCTAGAAATTTGTTAAATGTTTAGTAAATTACTTTGTGATATAAAAGTGTCACTCTCTCCTTTAGAAATTAAAGTATATTTTTTTCTTTTTTACAGATGCCATATATGTTTTCTCTTATATTTGTTAATATTTTAAAAACTCGCTGTTTAGAATTACAGAAAGCATTTTTATGATAACAATAAACAGAAACATATGTTTCTGTTTATTGTTTGCTCAAATTTATATAAGAGTTCTATAAGTTAATAATGAGAGTTTGTGTAAGTTAAATTCTTCCTCATTTTATTATATATATATATACATTTATGTATAAATAAATACTAAAAATATGTTCGTAATTACATCCATCTCTTACCCTTCGAAATAAAATCTTTTAAAAAAGCATTATCTTAAAAAGATAATATAAAATAATCAAATAAAAGAAAAGAATAAATAACTGATTCATCTTTAAAAGTCAGTTTAACAAAAGCAAGCGATAAAGAAAAAGAAAAAAATACCATTTGCATGAAGTTAACAAAACTTTTTAACACGTTATTTCAAATCTAGGTTACGTTTCACAAAAATAAAGTTTATGCTTAATGGCTAATTACAGTCTCTTAAAAAAACTTGATTCTTTTTTGCCAGCAGTTTAGCTTCCTAGTGAATAGTTTTGTTTCTTACTTTCTCCCTAAGTTTCCAACGATCAGATATAGCAAAATAAACAAAAAATAAAAATGAAACAAGTAACACAAAGGATTCTTACACAAACAATTAACTTTATTTTAAGTTTTTCATGTGTGATTCAATTTAGTGAATTAGAAGCTCAGTGGTAAAAGATTGTATTTTCGTCGAAAGATGTTCAATGTTTATTAAATATTATGTGATGTAAAAGTATCATTCTTTTTTTTTTTTTTTTTTTTTTTTTTTACATATGCAATTTCATTTTCGTTATAATGAGTTAAGGCCCCTGTCCTCGCTCGAGGAAACGCTCGCGAGCTAATGCTATTCCTATAAGGAAGCATTTTTCAACTCTTTCCTATTTTGACATTTTTGAATAATTTTTTTGCATTGGATAGCTGAGGTGCATGCCAAAAGCGCACCTTTTTTACTTTTTTGATTTTAGTTGCAGATATTTTTTACAAAGTTAGTTTCGCTTTCAAAACCGGTTTCGAAACTGAAAGTGCTTTTTAAAAAATATATCTGCATTCAAAATCGAAAAAGCAAAAAAAGTGCGCTGTCGGCATGCACCTCAGCTATCCAATGCAAAAAAAAAAAAAAACTATTCAAAAATGTCAAAATGCGAAAGCGTTATTAGAAAAATGCTTCCCCATAGGAATAGCATTAACTCGCGAGCGTTTCCTCGAGCGAGGGCAGGGGCCTTAATACTTTTGAGACCGATCTTTAGAATTATAGAACTCACCTTTAAAATAACTGTACACAGAAAAATGCAGCTAAAATTTCAAAATTGCATAAGTTAATTATGAGTTTTTAGAATTACAGATTTTTTTTAAAACTATAAACAGAAAAAGACTGCGAAAAAGTTATAAAATGTATAAATATAATAACAATAAAAAAATCCTAATATTTTAATTATTGATTAAAAAAATTACTGACAAAATTGAGTTATTTGTAAATAAATCCTCCCCCTCCTAAAAGTGTTTTTAAAATGACGACAAAAATATATATATATATATATATATAAATTACACTTTTTTTAATTAAATCCTCTCCCTCCCCCATAAAATCATTTAAAAAAATAAATTTCAAAAAGCTTTAATAATAATAATAATAATAATAATAATAATAATAATAATAGTGTAAAAGTACCACATTCCTACAGGTTATAAAAACTTTCGCAAAATATTAAAACATAAATTTTAATTTACAATTACTCCAATTACCCCATAAATACTTCAAAAACTGGATAACTGGGACAGGGATCAGGGATAACTGGACTATGTAGGATCCAGTTACCCCAACAGTTATAAATACGGTTTTGGAATTTCTGTACTATGCGAAATTAATTTCTACATTAGTTTTTGCTCGCAGTAAAGAAAATTACATAATATACTAGTAGCCTTCGCTCGCTACGCTGGTCAGTTTCTTTAAAAGAATCTTTTTTCAGATAAAATGCATCTAGTAACGGTTAAAAACTGAATATTTAATTAAATAGCCATAATCGCAATTATTCGTATAAACTCACATTGTCCGGTTCAAAAGACATATTGACGACATAATAGACAAATTAGCTCTAAAATCCCTATGTTTAACTATTTTTTAGTAGATTTGCTATCTTGAATTTCGCGCTTCTATTTATAACTGCTGCAAAGGTGTATCGAAATGTCCTAAAATTACAACCACCCCATTTAATTCTCTTAGGTGGAAATTTCTAAAATAGATAAAATACATGTTGATTTTACAAAATAAATAGAAACTAGAAAGAGAGGGAAAAAAAAATAACAGGGGCTATGAGGAAGCCATATTAGTGAAAAAGCCATGTGCCGGCGTTCCCTGGTTGCAAAAAGTAGAAAAGGCACGAGTAAGTGTAAAAAGATAAAGGATTTTAAGTATAAAAAATTAGAATTTTTTAGCAATTAATACCAAAATAGCCAAAGAAATAAGAATTAAAAGCTCTCCTTGTGGCAAAAACAGGAACTAAAAGCACGGGATCAATATTTTTTATTGTTTTTTTCTACGTTATTTAAGTTTATTTCCATAGTTCTACTATTATTAGAAAACGTTTTGTTTAATTACGTTAAACGTGCCCCCAGCAGGAGCAAGGGAAGTGCATAATATAAATGAATGGTCGCAGGGCTAAACAACGATATATCAGATGAAGAGTGTCGGTTAAATTTAGAAAAATGCCTCATCGCCGGGGGGGGGGCAAAGTGGGGGAGGAACTCGGGAGGTGAAACTAGAAATAAAATATTAGTCAAAGAGTTTTACAATGATATGTCATATGATTAGTGTCGGCAAAAGTTGAAGAAATACACGCCAGGGTTTTCTACCGTGCTTCCTCCCGGCAAACATCCTCCTTTCTCTCTCTCTTTGAATTTTTCATGTATTATAAATAATATTTATCAGAGGGCTCTGCAAAAAATTCGATTAAAATGATAAAAAAAATGCAATTTCAAAAAAGTTCGAAAATTGCCCCGACTAGGGGTTCTAATTGGGAAAGAGGAATGAAAGGGCCATAATCTGAAAGACTGGTCCAAGTGCTTTAAGATGATACATCACATGACAGATCCAGAAAAATTAAATTTTGATCCCTCACTTTAGCCCTTTCCCTCACGAGTGGAAATTTTAAAATAGCTTTGAATTTTTCATGTATTATAAATAATATTTATCAGAAGGCTCCACAAAAAATCCGATTAAAATGATAAAAACAATCCAATTTCAAAAATGTTCGAAAATTGCCCCGACTAGGGGTTCAAATTGGGAAAGAGGTATTAAAGGTCCATAATATGAAAGACTGGTCTAAGAGCTTTAAGATGATATATCACATGACAGGTTTAGAAAAATCTTTGAAAAAATTTGATCCCTCACTTTAGTCCCTTCCCTCAGGAATGGAAATTTTAAAATCGCTGAAACGTGTTTAATTATTTTTTTGGTACAATTATAATCTGGAACAAAATTTGTCGAAACCAATAAAAAATTAGCTCTGTTCTATAAAAAAAGATAGCTGCATTCTCCACAGATTTATTGGACTAATCTAATTTTCACTGAGGTAAATAAAAAAGTAATAATTTAAATACTTACGTACCCGTTTATTTGTAGAATTATCTTGTTGATGCCTGAAATACCTATGTAACTTTTATACTTACTAAGGAACTGCAAGAAGTGTTAGTCACCGATTTTGATGAAAGTGGTATCATTGAAAATATCTCATCGAGAACTGTAAAAAACTGGATGGAACTACCAGTCGCAAATCAGCCGTTTTCGGGATATTCGAAAATTTATAGTACATACTTAATGGGGGACCACAAAAAGTTTTAGTCTCGATTTTAACGAAAGTGGTATCGTTAAAAAGATATCATCATGAGGGAGAAAAAACTCAATAGAACTACCCGTCGGAAATGTGCCGTTTTCGAAATATCCTATAATTTATTTCATGCATAATTAATGCATACTGTTCTAGTGCACATTTAATGGGGGACCGCAAAATATTGTTGTCTCGATTTTGATGAAAATGGTGTCGTTGCAAAGATATCATTGTGAGAAGTAAAAAACTCCATGGAACTACCCATCTGAAATGAGCCGTTTTCGAGATATCCGACAATTTATGTCACTTAATGCAGTTTCCCAGCAGTGTGCATTAGCAATAAGACACAAATTGTCGGATATCTCAAAAATGTCTCATTTCCGACGGTTTTCGTCAAAATCGGTGACTTACACTTCTTGCAGTTCCCTAGTTAACAGCTATATTAAAGTACTTATGTACTTACTTAATTCTTATGTTTTTTGTGTAAATAAATCTAATAATTTCTATTTTGGTGCCTTTTTCAGACATCTTGATAGAAAGGCTTTCTTTACAAGGCGAAGATATAATTATATAACTAGAATGATCTACGTGGCTTAAATTTTTCAATGTTATTTACAATTTTTTAAAACAAGACCTGATACATACCCCTTATTAAAAGAAATAAAGGTGTGTGGAAAATACAATCTGTGAGGTCCAGTTGCCACTTCTTTATGGGGCAACTGGTTCCATGAAAAATAGAAATGAGATATGTATATATTTATTTATTTTTAGACATAAAAATGTAATTTCGAAAATATTTGTCTGCAAGAGTGGACCTAACTGAACACATTTACAAAGAATAATAAATCCAGAAACATTAGCTTTAGGAAGCTGAATTGACAGAATATCCGAAGTAACATTGTAAAATCATGGCCAGTTGCTTCATGTAACCTTATTAAGTAATATAAAAAAATATATATTTCATTCATTAGAGACATTAATAATTTTTAAACGAAAATCATTATACAAATTACTATGAGGATTATTACGATATTTTTATGCAAAATAAAAAATAACATATGTAAAATAATGGTTAAACTGAGTCAATAATTCATTTTGGCGAATATGCATTTTGATTTTAAATCACCCATTTAAAAAATATCAGTCCATGGGTTTATTTATGTCTGCCTGCATCTGACACAAATTTTGTCGCGCCAAATCAAGAACTAAACCACAGAATTTAATCAAACTTCAGATTCAGTTAAACAACTTGGCATAAATTAGTGCTGATGAAGTTTTGGTCTACATAGCCCAACAATTTTTTCAAGATTTCTCCTTAACTGTATCTCAAGACTCGCACATAATTTTACTCAAATTCATATACTATTAGGCGTTGACTTAAATCGACTCTAGGTTTGATTTGAAATCTCTTAATTGGTACTACTTCTATGCTATGTTTAACGCAAATTCTGTTTTAATTATATTTTAAGAACGAGTACAATGTCATTTAACCTTTGCGGTCTATTACGTTTACACATATCTGTGAAGCTGGTCGAAATTAATTTTTGCTGATCGGTTAGTATGCATAATATACAAAATTTTGAAGTAAAAATAAAATTTATTAATTATTTTTAAAACATTATACATCTATCTATCTATCAATATATATATATATATATATATATATATATATATATATATATATATATATAAATGCAATGTTTTAATTTTATGTAAAAATTTATTTTATTTTAAATAACTTAACTTATTTAATTTTTATTTTATGTAAAAATTATTTTTATAGTTCTCCTTAGTGTGTTTTTTTAAAAGCAGTATCTAATAGTCAGCCATAACTTTTTTTTTCTGTTTGAACCTACAGAACAATCTTACACTTTATATCTTATATATATATATATATATATATATATATATATTTTAAACTACTTCGAATTTCATGGTTCTGTTCTTTCGGTAACCTTCTTTTTGCCATTTTAGAGCATTTTTTAAAAAATATTGTAAGAAAAGAAAATGCTTAATGACTTTTAAACACAATTTGTAAAATATAATTTCTAATTTTATATATCTGATACAATAAAGCTCAATCTAACATATAAAACTCCATAAAAATACCTCAGATTGAATTATATATCCTTTTAAGCAATTGAATCGTAAAAAGATAATTAAATTGAATTTTTTAAAATTTATTTGAGCGTTCTTAATACTTGAGACGGTGCAGTTATATCTATTGCCAGAAATTTGTACAGGCTTTTACAATTACAGTGCACGAAATTAAGAGCCACCCAGATTGAAATAACATTAATTAACAATGATAAATATAATTAATAACATTAATTCATATTTATTATAGTTATTGAATTATTGCATTTTTAGATTGGTTTGTTAATTTCTGGTCACCCTATCTATTTATAACATGCCAGAAATTAAAAGCTAAAGAAATCAACAAAAATTTTGAGCATTGATAATTTTGATAATTTCAATTGTTCAATCGCATAGTTAGATTATATGTCTGCCAAATTTGCTTTTTATTCTTATTTACATTATTTATATTATTTTATTTATTTATATATCACAATTTAATTTCGTTGAGAACTTCACACATATTTAAGATATTTAGCTGTCCGAAAAAATCGCACTTTACAAATAAAATCAGATTAACTTCTAAATACTCGAGTGATTTCAATAAAAACTTATTAGTATTCAAATATGAATAAAAATCATATTTGCTAGACAGTTAAAAGAAAAATATTTTCAAATTTTTTTTCTAAGAAATGAAAAATTACCGAAAAATTGCCATTGATCTAAAACAAAAAAATTTAAACGCAGAAAAAGAAACTGTGTGTAATAAGTCTTGAGAATAATCCAGAAAATTTTCATTTCAAACTTCAGAAAAATCGGTCGGTTAGTTTCTGAAGTAAAGGGTTTTAGAGATCGCATATTTACCACAAGATTGCATCCAGTCTTGCCTTTCTTTAAGTGATCCTGGAATTATTTTTTATTTTAGAAATACTGTCAAACTTTTTTTAGATGAAATATATCATGGAAATTTAAGTAAGTAGTTTTTAAGTATTACAGAAATATTGAGCTTTCATTCCGAGTATGAAGATTATACAGTAAATTAGGCTTAATATAACGATATGCAATTCTGTATAAAATGATTGTGTTGGCAGGCTTAATTATATCAGTGTGAGGCAGGGTTGACTATGGCCAAGGTTGCTTTAATTAAATGGTTTTGTAAATATTTTTATTATACAATGTACCTAATGAAAGATTAATGGTTAAGTACAAGAAATGAATTCAATTTATTCTGTAAAGCTACAGTAAAATGGATCTACAGTAAAGAAAGATCTGAGTAACAGCTATAGCATCTAGCACAAGTAACAATTTTGAGAAATATAAATGGAACAGTTTTTAGGAACTTTTTTCAATTAAAATAACATCCTCAGTTGGTAAATAGAAGCAGCGGGAAAAACTATAAAGGATTATAACTAATGAAAGTAACAGTTTTAAAAGTTAAGGGAAGATAGAACTAGAGACACTACCCCCCCCTCACATTAACTTTACATTAACATTTCGTCTACCATATGTAATTAAGTTTTATGAAGTGTTTATAAATACACTGCTCAAAACAATTAAAGGATATTTGAAGTTTTATATAAAATAAAGATATAAACGAAATTTTTTTGCCGAAAATAGAAGAAGAGAATCACAAATGCAAATTTTTCTGGTTTTCAAACTGTGGAGTATGCAAATTTCGAGTTCGACGTCAAAAACGTCGCTTCAGCGGCAGCGAATGAAATTTGACTTTCAACTGGATAAAAGAGAATGAAGACAAGGATGATCGGCATTCAGTGATTACTTTGTTTCGATGAGTACGATGTCTCAGCGAAGTCATTTGACAGATTCAGAAGCTTGGAGAATTGTTGGTAGGTTATAAGGGGGTCAAACTCAAGCCGAAGTAGCGCAAGCCATTGGAGTGTCACAAAGGGTCATTTACAGGATCTGGAATTGTTTTTTGGAGAGTGGATGTGCAGGCCGAAGACAGGGCATGGTCGTAGACGGGCAACAACGCCCAATGAAGAACGTATTTAGCGTTAACTGCTCGGAGACACCGAAACATGAACGCTACTCTTCTCCAACAACACCTTCGCTCGGCTACAAGCAGGGAGTGGGCAACCGAGCATGTCAACTGGAGGAGAAATGAATGGAGCAATATTCTGTTTTCTGACGAGTCCCGTTTTTCTGTGCATCCGGATAATAGGCGTATTTTCATCAGGAGGGACCGTAGCAGTAGAAATAATCCTGCGTTCGTGCACGAAAGTGTCAGATTTGGCGGTGGAGGAGTGTTGGTGTATGGTGGCATCTCCATTGATGGGCGCACTGAACTCTACATCGTTCGAGATGGAGCTCTGACTGGTCGCCGATATAGGGACGAGATCTTCAGACCTATTGTAGTCCCTTACGCTGCAGCAATCGGAGATAACTTCATTTTAATGGACGACAACTGCAGGCCACATCGTGCAAACCTGGTGGAGGATTTCCTTTTCGAGGAAGGAATCGTTCGAATGGAACGGTCAACGTGTTCTCCAGACATGAATACAATCGAGAACGTATAGGACGCTCTAGGAAGACGATTTTCTGGACGCCAACAACCCCCACAAACTCTCCAAGAACTGAAAAGAGCTCTTCTGGAAGAGTGGGGCAGAATACCCCAACTAGTCATTAATAGCCTCATTGAGTCCATGCCTCAAAGGTGTTCAATGTTGCTGGCCGCCCGTGGAAACCATACCCCCTACTGAAAATGATTTTCTTTGAAGAAAACACCTTTTTCTTATTCTTTTTTTTTTCATATGCACAAATTGTGTTTTTTTCCTTTTGTACACAAATGCGCAATAATATGCATTTTTTTCTGCCAAACATGTGTAATTTATTCTCATATAACCTACTATGTCTGTCGACCATGTATCAATCAGCTAAAATTTTCCCAGATACAAAATCCACCTAAAACTGCAATATCATTTTATTGTTTTGAGCAGTGTATCTTAATTCAAGTCTTTGAAAAACTGAGCAAGAACTTCACCCAAGATAGAAGTGTCTAAGATTTTTAGCTCTCCGGATAAAATGAACAATTCAGCTAAAAATGCCATTAATTCTTAAAGTACCCGAACGATTTCGATAAAAAAAAATTATGGTAGAGTATAAATATATGTGACATGTAGGTTTTAAAAAAATAACTACTTTTTTCCGAAAAATGAAAAATTTTGAAAAACTGCCATGTCTCTAAAATGGAAAATTTATTTCTATGAAAGAAAAAAATACCTATCAGTTATACGGTTTGAGCATAAAATCCATTACTAAATAGAAAAAAAACCATTTACTTACCATTACAATACATTTAAATTACATTTATTTATATTCCCTCAAAATGTTACTGGTTTACTTGTTCATTGAAGAATCATTTAACAGAAGAAAAATGAATAAAAAGAAAATTAAACTTTTTGCTTGAAGCTCACAAAATTTTTCAAGTCTTCATTCCAAAACTAGATTATTCTTCACAAAAGTAATGTAGCTTAGTAAGGGTTTATTATTGACGGTTAAAAAACCCTTGATCATTTTTTTTTCTTGGCCATCAGTTTAGCTTTTTATTGAAGGGTTTTGTCCTGTGGCAAAGAAAAACCTTTCCCCTTAAATTTCCAACGATCAGATATCGCAAAAATAAACGAAAAAGAAAAACTAAACAAGCAACACAATGGATTCTAACACAAAGAACGAATTTTATTTAAAGATTTTCATGTATAATTCAATTCTTGAATTAGAAGCTCTTTGGGAAAAGCAACTGTTTTCATCGAAAGTTGTTGAATGTTCATTAAATACTTTGGGATGAAAAGTTTAACTTACTCCTTTAGAAATTGATGTGATTCTTTTCTTCTTCTTTTTTCTTTATAATTACTTTTGCCATGCCACTTTTTCTATTAAATCACGGTCTTTTGATTTATAGAGCACACATTTAAAATAACTATAATCAAAAAAGCGTTAAGTTAAAAATTGCATAAGTTCATTAAAATTTTTTCTTCAATTTTTAATTAAAAAAATTACTAACAAAATTTGATTTTTCGTAATTAATTCCATTTTCACACGCAAAATCATTTAAAAACTATTATATCAAAAAAGTACTATAAAATAATAAAATAATAAAAAAATAATCCAAAAGTACTGCATCCTCTTAATAAATCATAATAAAAAAAATAAAATAAAATAATAAAAAAAAAACTTTTTTAAAATATTAATACACAATTTCAAATTTACTATATTTATAAACATTCAACATTTTACTGGTTTATCTTGAATATTGCAGAATAATTTAACATAAGAAAAAAAAAAAATTGTACTTTTTGCTTGAAGTTGAAAAAAAAATTTAAAGTCTTCATTCCAAATTTAGGTTATTCTTCACAAAAGTAATGTTGCTATGCAAATATTAATTACTGTCTGTTAAAAAATCCTTGATCCTTTTTTTCCATCTCTTAGCTTCTTATTGAAGGGTTTTGTCCTGTGGCAAATAAAAATCTTTCACCCTAAATTTCCAACGATCAGATATAAAAAAATAAGTGAAAAAGAAAAATTAAACAAGATACACTATGGATTCTAATACAAAGAACTAACTTTATTTCAAGATTTTCATGTATAATTTAATTCCCTGAATTAGAAGCTGGTGAGAAAAGCATCTGTTATTGTCGAAAGTTGTTGAATGTTCACTAACTATTTTGGGATGATAAAGGTTAACTTACTCCTTTAGAAAATGAATAAGTATCTTTTCTTCTTTCTTCTTTATTTTTTCTTTTGAAATGCCATTTTTTCTATGAAATTACTTAATATTTTAAAATCACGGTCTTTATAATAATAGAGCATTGTAGCATAAGTTTATAACATTTTAAAATAACTATAAACAGAAAAGCGTTGCCAAAAGTTCAAAATTGTATAAGTGTATTACAAATTTCCTTCAATTGTTAATTTAAAAAATACTAACAGAATTGGATTCGTAATTAACTTCTTTTTCACACATAAAATCATTGAAAGCCTATTATATCAAAAAAGATACTACAAACTGGGACTGCTTTTTAAATTTAAAAAAAAAAAAAAAAAAAAAAAAAAAAAAAAAAAAAAAAAAACAATCTCAAAAAGTATCCCCCTAATAACACACACACACAAAAAAACTATCCTAAAATACTAAAACATGCATTTTAAATTTACTCTGTTTATAAACTTTCAACATTTTATTGTTTTATCTTTAACAATGATGAATCATTTAACAGGAGCTGAAGACAAGAAAGAGAAAAAAAATTAATTAATTAAAGTAAAACAATTAAACACTTCTTGAAACTCGCATTTCTTTAATCCGAAATTAGGTTATGTTTCCTAAAAGTATTGTTGCAGCGTATATAGGGTTCTTTCGATCTTATGGTTAGACAACTTCAAACTCTTTTCTCTTAGAAAAGTACAAAATAATTTATTTACAGATCTTCAGAACAACAGAGTCTTCGAAACTCACAAATATTACAAGATATTCCAAAATAACTGTTTAAATCTATCGAACAAGTACAAATATAGGTCGCAGAGACTCTTTATACAATGTCTCAACACTATATCACATTCAAAACAACGTAGATAAAACTCAATACATCAAGCAAACTTGCTTAACAAACGCGTTGTTCACTCAATGACTGACTGGTAAATAATAACAACAACAGCTCGTATCGCTCTCCTTATATATAGTCTCGTAGCATGTGCTAGAAATTTCTAGAAAAACCTGGAAAACCACGGAACAACAAACAATGTATCAGTAGACCTAAGGGGGGTTACTATAAATAGGGAAGGGTTACCATCGCCAACAATCGCCAAGTTTGTCGCCAACTTGGCGATATATCGCCAAATTTGGCGACCAAAATTAGTCGCCAAAAGTGACGCCAACTTGGCGATATCTCAAATATTTCGCAAAGCTGCCATAGACATTCACTGAAAATAATAGACAAGTTTGCTTGATAACAGAGACAATGTAACAAAAACTAATATTAGTAAAGAAATGGAGCTTAATAAGATTATTTACATTATTTTACAGTACAAAAACTAATATTAGTAAAGAAATGGAGCTTAATAAGATTATTTACATTATTTTACAGTACAAACACTAACTATTTACAAAATTCGTAACACTACCCCCTCCTCAAAGACTGCACGTCCCGGGCAGTGCAATCCTTGAGTTAGAGGAAAACACTTAAAATAAATAAACAAATAAATAAATAAATAAATAAATAATAACAATAATAATAAAATTTACATAAATAAGAACTAATTACTATTTACATATTTACAAAAAGTGACTTTCATGACCATGGTCTGAAATTCAAGTTTCGAATTTCTAATCACTTTGGCCAAAATAAGGGGCTAGCCGGTTATAGTGTACGATCTTCGGTTTGGCGTGTGGCGATTTTTGTATGCGTACAACGACGTCATTCAGCCTGTTGACGACTGTGTAAGGACCGTCCCAGTTTCTTTGTAATTTTGGCGACAGTCCCTTACGACGTATCGGATTCCACAACCAAACTTTGTCACCTTCGTTGAACTCATGTCCTGTTGCCTTTGTGTCGTACCGTGTCTGCATCTTTTCTGATGCCAGTCGAATTCGGTTCCTCGCTAGACAATGAATCTCCTCAATCCGCGCCTGGAGTTCATCGACATATTCCTCAGGCGATGAAGGAGCATCAGGAGGACGGCCAAACAAAAGATCCGCAGGTAGACGAAGATCACGACCAAAGAGCAATTGAGAAGGGGAGTAACCAGTGGCCTCATGAGTGGCACTCCTGTAAGCAAGCAGGAAAAGAGGCAATTTCTTGTCCCAGTCCTGTTGGTCTCAAGACACCAGGAGAGAGAGGCTATTTAGGATGGTACGATTGAACCGCTCTACCATGCCGTCCGATTGAGGGTGTAGAGGTGTTGTTCGGGTTTTGTCCATGCCGAGTAGTTCACACATTTCCTTGAACACAGCCGAATCAAAATTTCTTCCTTGATCGGAATGGATTTGAAGAGGAACTCCGTATCTGGAAACCCAGTGTTGAATCAGTATGTCTGCTACGGTTACCGCCTCTTGATTAGGAATGGCATAGGCTTCAGGCCACTTAGTGAAGTAGTCCATGACAACGAGGATGTACTTATTGCCATCAGATGTTCTAGGAAGTGGACCCAGGATGTCTAGGGCAATTCGTTCGAAAGGAGCTCCTACATTATAACGTTGCAATCGTCCACGGGTGCGCCTCTTAGGACCTTTACGTGCTACACAGGTGTCACAAGCTCGACACCACTTCTCCACGTCACTGCGAACATTATTCCAGTAGAAACGCTCTCGAACCTTTTGCAGGGTCTTCATTACACCAAAATGACCTCCTGTGGGACTACCATGCAGTTCTTGAAGGACCATAGAAATTCTCGACTTAGGGAGTAGTAGTTGCCATCTACATGTCTTTCCATCGTCAGACTCCCATTTTCGGTACAAGATGCCGTTCTTTAAATGTAAGGAATCCCAGAGAGCCCAATAACGTTTAGTCGTAGGGTGATAATGGGCCATGTCTTGCCAGCTGGGCTTCCTGTTGGACTCCTCTTTCAGCTCTAGAATTGGCTTAATTTCAGGATCAGCAAGTTGATCTTTACGCAGGCTCTCGTCACTCCACGGATCTTGCGACGATGTAGACCCAGTTGTAACTTGTCTTACTATAGGACCTTTGACATTAAATTTCTTCTCTACCCGGTCGCAGTATCTACAATTCTCTGAGCAGGGTCTTCTTGAGAGAGCATCTGCATTTCCATGTGATGAGCCTTTTCGATGGCGTATCTCCATATCGTACTCTTGAAGCTTTTGTATCCACCTGGCTATCTGGCCTTCAGGGTTCTTAAAATTCAATAGCCAAGTTAGAGAAGCATGATCAGTTCGGATCAGGAACTTTCGACCGTAAAGATAGTGATGAAAGTGATCTATGGCTTTCACTACAGCAAGAAGCTCTTTTCTTGTTACGCAGTAGTTTCGCTCGGCCTTTGACAAGCACTTGCTGAAATAGGCGATAACACGCTCCTGGCCGTCGATTTCCTGGGACAGTACAGCGCCAATGCTTTCGTTGCTTGCATCCGTATCAAGTATAAACTGTTTATCGATTTGAGGATACGACAGAATTGGAGTGGATGTCAAGGCCTCCTTAAGCTTTTCAAAAGCAGCGTCACATTCCTGTGTCCACATAAATTTTTGATTGGCTTCTGTTAATTTATGAAGTGGTCTTGCAATCATCGAGAAGCCTTTGACGAATTTTCTGTAATAGGTGCATAATCCTAGAAAACTTCGAAGCTGGTGAACATCTGCTGGACGACTCCAATTTTTCACGGCCGATATCTTCTCCGGATCAGTCCTAACTCCTTCCGCCGAAATGATGTGTCCAAGGTAGGCGACTTCATTGCGAAACAAACTGCACTTCGAAGGGCTTAACTTCAAATTAGCTTCCTTTAACTTTTGTAGCACCCGCCTGAGGTTGTTCAGATGTTCATCAAAAGATTTTCCTATGATTATGATATCGTCTAAATAAACAAGACATGCCTCATATGACAGTCCCCGAAGAACCGTTTCCATAAGGCGTTCAAAAGTTGCAGGTGCGTTACATAGACCAAAAGGCATTACCTTGAACTGCCATAATCCTTGTCCCGTTGTAAAGGCAGTCTTCTCGCGGTCGTCGGGATGGATCTCTACCTGCCAGTAACCACTCTTCAAGTCTAAAGTCGAGAACCAAGTGTTGCCCGCAAGTGTGTCAAGAGTGTCGTCAATCCTTGGCAGAGGGTAACTATCCTTTTTGGTGACGTCATTCAGTCGGCGGTAGTCTACACAAAATCTTGTAGAACCATCCTTCTTTCTTACTAATACAATGGGAGACGCCCATGGACTTGTTGATGGTTCGATGACGTCATTTTCTTCCATATCTTTAATTAAATTCTGCACCTCTTCTTGCTTGGCAAAAGGTAATCGTCTAGGGTGCTGTTTAATAGGAGAGTGATTTCCCGTGTCAATTCGGTGTTGTGCCATTTTAGTGCGTCCAAAGTCTTCAGATGTTTGGGAAAATAAACTTTGGAATTCTCTAATTAAATTTTCAGCAGCTTCCATCTGTTTTGGATTTAAGTCTGTATTTTGTAACAAATCCTTGACTAAATTATCTGAAGATTTCTCAGAGTGACTGGAATTTTGACTTATGCACGTCACAGGAGCACATGACGCTATCACTTCTCCTTTCTTGATAGTCCTCGTCTTATCACTGATGTTAGCAATTCTGACTGGAATGGTCTTTTTCGAGAGGTCTACCACAGATGAAGCCACCAATACTCCTGCCTGTGTACTATTGTCTTCTGGATAATCTATATGGCCAAATCGGTAATTAGTATTATTTTTAATTACAGCAGGAACCAAACATTCTGTTCTTGCATCTAGATTAATGTCTTCTTTGGCTATTACTATTTGTTTACATTCAATTTCGTTATTTAATCCAAAAAGACTTATTTCTTCAAATTTAGAGAGCATTTTATTATTTTTGAAATCAAGTTTGAAGCCAAATTTCTTCAGAAAATCTAGTCCGATTAAGCAAGGATCTGTTATGTCAGCCACATATGCCGTATGGTAATATTTCGTTCCTCCAAAGTTGATAGTTAAATTTGCCTTTCCATATATGCCTATTTTGTCGCCGGTCACAGTTTGCAGGGTAACGCATGGAGGATTCCAGATGAGTTTACATTTCAATTTTCGAGCCAAATCTTCTCTTATTATTGTAACATTGGCTCCTGTATCGATAATCATACGGCACTGAATTCCATTAATAAAGCCTATCACATATAATTCATTATCGCCGCCACTCATTTTCGATATTTGAAGGATCTTCAGGTGGGGCTTTTTATTCTCTGGTCTTGAATTCATCTCACGTTCGTGGACTTTGGGGCAGTTTCTTCGGAGATGTCCTGTATCACCGCATCCCCAGCACCTGAGATTCTGTCTTCTTGAGCTTGTTCTTCCATATTTTAAAGCTTCCAGCTCTTGATTTATTTTCCTAATTTCTTTCAAGACGTCGCTCTCAGTGTCTGAGCTTTTGTTCACCGTTGACCCTCGGACTGAATGACGATCTCTTCGGCTGGCTTGTGTAGCTGCTTCCAACTTTAAGGCATATAGTAATGCAGCTTTTAAATCCTGTACATCTGCCATTCGTACCGCTCTCTGCACTTCTGGATCTTTTATTCCGTCTACGAAATATTGCAGTGAGAGCATTTCCCGTACATTTGTTGGACAGTCGATGAAGGCTAAATTTGCAAGCCGTTCAATTTCCGAGGCAAACTCTTGAAGGGTTTCACTCGATTTTTGATGGCGGCTCTTCATTTGTATTCTCGTATAATCCTTGAAGAATTTTTCGCCGAATCTCATTTCAAGTGCACAACTTAGAGTCTCAAAATTGAGTTGCGTCATATCGGGCAATGTCTGCAGCACGTCGGCGGCTTCTCCTCTTAAAGATGCTGCCAGTTGACAAGCTTTCACCTCGTCACTCCATTTGTTCGCTTCAGCTACAATGGTGAATTGGGTCTTGTAAACTTGCCAGGAACTCTTTCCATCGTATGTCGACAGCTTAATGTGCACAGGAGAAGCAGGCGGATTCCTAAATTCTTCATAATTACCACTAGACGCTGAAAGTTTCTTCTCAAGATCTTGTACTTTTTTATTTAGCTTTTCATCTACTTCACCTAGTATTTTCTCTTCAACGTTACTGATTTTCTCTTCAACATTACTGATTTTCTCTTCAACGTTACAAACTTTATTCTGAATTTTCTCTTCTACTTCCGCCATTTTCCGTTCCATTTTCTGTTCAACATTACTAACTTCATTCTGAATTTTCTCTTCTACTTCCTCTATTTTCTCTTCTACCGAGCCTATTCTTCTCTCTACCGACGAGAACTTTTCTTCTAAAGTTTTCTTCATTTCTTCTTGGCCTTTATTAATCTTTTCAGTCACATCTTCTTGGCATTTGTTCATCTTTTCCGCCAACTCTTGGCCTTTATTCATTTTTTCCGCCAACTCTTCTTGGCCTTTATTCATTTTTTCCGCCAACTCTTCTTGGCCTTTCGTCAATTCTGCCTTTATTCCATTAATAGCTTCTAACAGTTCTTTCAGTTGACCATCCATTGTTCTTGTTTTCGCCATAAGATCCCGACTCCTGACACCAAATGTTGCAGCGTATATAGGGTTCTTTCGATCTTATGGTTAGACAACTTCAAACTCTTTTCTCTTAGAAAAGTACAAAATAATTTATTTACAGATCTTCAGAACAACAGAGTCTTCGAAACTCACAAATATTACAAGATATTCCAAAATAACTGTTTAAATCTATCGAACAAGTACAAATATAGGTCGCAGAGACTCTTTATACAATGTCTCAACACTATATCACATTCAAAACAACGTAGATAAAACTCAATACATCAAGCAAACTTGCTTAACAAACGCGTTGTTCACTCAATGACTGACTGGTAAATAATAACAACAACAGCTCGTATCGCTCTCCTTATATATAGTCTCGTAGCATGTGCTAGAAATTTCTAGAAAAACCTGGAAAACCACGGAACAACAAACAATGTATCAGTAGACCTAAGGGGGGTTACTATAAATAGGGAAGGGTTACCATCGCCAACAATCGCCAAGTTTGTCGCCAACTTGGCGATATATCGCCAAATTTGGCGACCAAAATTAGTCGCCAAAAGTGACGCCAACTTGGCGATATCTCAAATATTTCGCAAAGCTGCCATAGACATTCACTGAAAATAATAGACAAGTTTGCTTGATAACAGAGACAATGTAACAAAAACTAATATTAGTAAAGAAATGGAGCTTAATAAGATTATTTACATTATTTTACAGTACAAAAACTAATATTAGTAAAGAAATGGAGCTTAATAAGATTATTTACATTATTTTACAGTACAAACACTAACTATTTACAAAATTCGTAACAGTATTGTTTCTATGCAAAGATTAATTACTGTCTCTCAAAAAACCCTTCATTTTTTTTTCTACAACAGTTTAGCTTCCTAGTGAATCGTTTTGTTTTACGGCAAACAGAAACTTTCCTTCTAAAATTTTAACAACCAGATATCACAAAATAAACGAAAGAGAAAATTGAAACAGACAACAAAATGGATTCTTATCCAGCGAATGAGTTTTATTTCAACACATTCATATGCAATTCAATTCAATGAATCAGAAGCTCAATAGAAAAAGATTCTACTTCCCTAGAAAGTTGTTAAATGTTTAGTAAATTACTTTGTGATATAAAAGTGTCACTCTCTCCTTTAGAAATTAAAGTATATTTTTTTCTTTTTTACAGATGCCATATATGTTTTCTCTTATATTTGTTAATATTTTAAAAACTCGCTGTTTAGAATTACAGAAAGCATTTTTATGATAACAATAAACAGAAACATATGTTTCTGTTTATTGTTTGCTCAAATTTATATAAGAGTTCTATAAGTTAATAATGAGAGTTTGTGTAAGTTAAATTCTTCCTCATTTTATTATATATATATATATACATTTATGTATAAATAAATACTAAAAATATGTTCGTAATTACATCCATCTCTTACCCTTCGAAATAAAATCTTTTAAAAAAGCATTATCTTAAAAAGATAATATAAAATAATCAAATAAAAGAAAAGAATAAATAACTGATTCATCTTTAAAAGTCAGTTTAACAAAAGCAAGCGATAAAGAAAAAGAAAAAAATACAATTTGCAGGAAGTTAACAAAACTTTTTAACACGTTATTTCAAATCTAGGTTACGTTTCACAAAAATAAAGTTTATGCTTAATGGCTAATTACAGTCTCTTAAAAAAACTTGATTCTTTTTTGCCAGCAGTTTAGCTTCCTAGTGAATAGTTTTGTTTCTTATTTTCTCCCTAAGTTTCCAACGATCAGATATAGCAAAATAAACAAAAAATAAAAATGAAACAAGTAACACAAAGGATTCTTACACAAAGAATTAACTTTATTTTAAGTTTTTCATGTGTGATTCAATTTAGTGAATTAGAAGCTCAGTGGTAAAAGATTGTATTTTCGTCGAAAGATGTTCAATGTTTATTAAATATTATGTGATGTAAAAGTATCATTCTTTTTTTTTTTTTTTTTTTTTTTTTACATATGCAATTTCATTTTCGTTATAATGAGTTAAGGCCCCTGTCCTCGCTCGAGGAAACGCTCGCGAGCTAATGCTATTCCTATAAGGAAGCATTTTTCAACTCTTTCCTATTTTGACATTTTTGAATAATTTTTTTGCATTGGATAGCTGAGGTGCATGCCAAAAGCGCACCTTTTTTACTTTTTCGATTTTAGTTGCAGATATTTTTTACAAAGTTAGTTTCGCTTTCAAAACCGGTTTCGAAACTGAAAGTGCTTTTTAAAAAATATATCTGCATTCAAAATCGAAAAAGCAAAAAAAGTGCGCTGTCGGCATGCACCTCAGCTATCCAATGCAAAAAAAAAAAAAAAAAACTATTCAAAAATGTCAAAATGCGAAAGCGTTATTAGAAAAATGCTTCCCCATAGGAATAGCATTAACTCGCGAGCGTTTCCTCGAGCGAGGGCAGGGGCCTTAATACTTTTGAGACCGATCTTTAGAATTATAGAACTAACCTTTAAAATAACTGTACACAGAAAAATGCAGCTAAAATTTCAAAATTGCATAAGTTAATTATGAAAATTCTTCATCTTAAAATTAAAATAAAAATTTTACTAATATAACTGCATTTTCCGTAATTAAAAATAGAAAATAAATAAATAAATAAAGTTCATTCTTAAAATACAAAAACATAGATTTTAATTTTACTCTACTGTTTTGTCTATTACGACAAAGAATCGCTTAATAGAAGTTGAAGATAGGAAAGTGAAAATGAAAATAAAAATAATAAAAATAATAAAATTTGCTTGAAGCTGATAAAACGTTTTAACTCCGAAACTAGGTTACCTTACTTAAAACTATTGTTGTTATGTAAGGATTAATTATGTTTCTTAAAAAACCCTTCATCTTTTTCCGTCAACAGTTGAGCAATCTGGTGAATGGTTCCAGCTCCGAAGAAAAATAAAATTCTTTAAAATACTAATGATCAGATATCGCAAAATAAATAAAAAATTAAAATGGCACAAGCAACACAATGTAATCCATATATATATTACGCTAGCGTATATGGTTCAAAAATCACGATTATTTGTTAGTTGTTTAGTGGCAATATCCAAATGAAACACATCTTATAGTCAATATAAGAGTATTATAGTCAATCTTATAGTCAATATAAGTCTATACAAATGTCCCTTGATAAGATTTAGGCTGTGGTAAATTGGATTTATTTATGTTTTGTTCCTTCACTGCAATTGCGGAGCTTCAAAATATCGTATTTTTATTTATTTCTATTTTTTTACTTAAAAAATATAAATAAAAGTCATGAATTTTAAACTTTTCCATTTCAAATTAAAGTTATGTATTATAAATGAAATGAGTGAAAGGATTATATAATTATATTTTAAATGATTAGTGAAATGACACGGGTACAATATTTGGCGATTTATTATCATCGCCTGGTTTGCATAAAAATACCGAGTTCTTGATTTATCAGGACAGATTCCATATATGCACCACACTGGCGCGTTATTCTTCTGACGCCAATTTGACGAAAATTCTGTTTTCAAATAACAGTTACATACATATTTTAAAACTAATTCCTATTATTTAAAAAAAGAAATAATAATTTAAATAAAAGTTTTGTTAATAATTGTAGAATAAAACAATTTATATCATTTAAAAAAAGCAAACAAACAGTTTATTAATAATGAATAACAATAGCCGGGTTACCATGTGAAGCACATATAATTGCCATATTGTTGCAATCGCGCCAATGAACTAAGCATATGGCATCTATGTCTATTTCTCTAACAGAATCTTCTAATTTGGCACAAAAAATGAGCAATTAAAATAAATTATGAATAAAAGCAATATGATTTAATGCTTGGTATACATTCAAGGGAGACCAAACTGTTTGCCATGGGCGGCTTTTGAAATTATTTTATTTTATTATTATTTCTTTAAAATAAGGAATGAACTTTAATTGAAGACATTCATATGCAGTTCAATTCAAATTATCAGGATATTAGTGGTAAAAATTTCTACTCCTGTCGGAACTTGTTAAATGACTCATTAAAATACTTTGTGATATAAAAATGTAACTCCCTCCTTTAGTGATTATATATATATATATATATATATATATTACAGATGTCGTATATTTTTTTCTCTTAAAAGTATTTTTTAAATGAGTTTTTAGAATTACAGATTTTTTTAAAACTATAAACAGAAAAAGACTGCGAAAAAGTTATAAAATGTATAAATATAATAACAATAAAAAAATCCTAATATTTTAATTATTGATTAAAAAAATTACTGACAAAATTGAGTTATTTGTAAATAAATCCTCCCCCTCCTAAAAGTGTTTTTAAAATGACGACAAAAAAAAATATATATATATATATAAATTACACTTTTTTTAATTAAATCCTCTCCCTCCCCCATAAAATCATTTAAAAAAATAAATTTCAAAAAGCTTTAATAATAATAATAATAATAATAATAATAGTGTAAAAGTACCACATTCCTACAGGTTATAAAAACTTTCGCAAAATATTAAAACATAAATTTTAATTTCATATTTATAAACTTTCAACATTTTACTGGTTTACCTTTAACAATGAAGAATTAATTTAACAGATGCAAGAGTTAAAGGGAAAAAACACTTTGTTTCAAGCTGATAAAACCTTTTAATAGTTAATTCTAAAATTAGGTTATGTTTCACAAAACTACTGTTGCTATATAAGGGTTAATTACTGTATCTTAAAAAAAATTTGACATTTTTTCGTCCTTTTCACAAGTTAGCCTCCTAGTGCATGATTTTGTCATACGGCAAACAGAAATTTTTTTCCATCGATTTCCAACAATCAGATATAGGAAAACAGAAAAAAAGGTAATTTAACAAATTACAACAACTATTTGGAAAATAATATTTTGAATAACTTTAATTTTAGACTTATTAATGATTTAAATATTTAAAAAATATGTATTATTAAGTTAAGTGTAAAAAAATATTATTAATTAAGTATATTAAAAAAAAACAATAACTCATTTTTATGATGATCAAAACGTAGCTTACGTAATAACAGAGTCATATTCATATGCCTGGATATTTAGGGTCATGTTAATATTCCTGGGCAATAAACAAATATTAATAAACAAATATTAAATGAAATTTCAGTTTAACAATTTCCTGTACTGTAAATTTTTAAATTTCTAAACATCGCCATTTTCAATTTTGACATCGTTATACAGAAAAAAAAAATACTTTTAAATGAAACTTGTTTGAAACCTGTATCTAAATTTGTTATTGAGTTATTATTATTTTTTTGTAGTTTTTAATACTTTTTTGTCATCGTAGAAGCAGAAGTATTTTATTTCTAGACATTAAGCATGATTCAATCAGAAAACAAATTAATTAAAAAAATATTCCATTTTTGGACATTAAACATAGACCAATCAGAAAACGAATAAAATGAGTTAGATAAAGTTTCGGAATTCAACTAATGAAAACATTCAGAAATACTTCAGATTTCCCAATTCTCTACCGAGGTCAAAAACTATTTTCCAAATAGTTAAAAAAGAAACAAGTAACACAATGGATTTCTTTACACAGAATGAACTTTATTTGAAAACATTCGTATCTAATTCAATTCAATGAGTCAGAGGCTCTGTGATAGAGATTATTACTTCCATCGAAAGCTGTTAAATGCTCATCAGAGTTTTTCGTAATGTAAAAGTTTAACTCCGTTCTTTGGAAATTAAAGCAATTATTCTTTTTTTTCACCATTTTTTTTATAAATTGCAAAATAGATTTTGCAATATGTTTTAATTCATTAACGTTATGAATTAAAATTAAATTAATAACACATTTCCCCCATTAAATATGGCCTTTTGCATTACGAACATTGTAATAAAATATAATATTAATTATTTTGCAATACTTTATATTATTTTTATAGCTTTTGATCAAGAATGAAATAGAGTTGTATTAAAACTAAAACTGTTACGTTATGACGAAATGTTCTTTTATGTCAACTCATGCCTCTAGAATATAGCATGAAATTCTAATTTTTTTTCTCTTATTTTAGTTAATATTTTTGTAATACAGGTTTCTACGACAAAATTGAACATTTTAAAGAAAAATATGAAAATTAAAATGTTGCCAAAAGAGATCAAAATTGCAAAAAGTTAATTTAAAATTTAAAATATATGTATAATTAGGCGTTTTATAAGTTTACTAACAGAATTGCATTTCGCGATTAAATAATTTTTCTCAGTAAAACCACTTAACAACTATTATCTCACACTCAAATAATTTTTTTTTTTTCAAAAAGTACCAAATAGTCTTTAAAAAAGCAAAAAGAAAAAAAAAAGATTTCTTTTCATACAAAAATTTAGTATTTAATTTTATCTTTTTATAAACTTTCAACATTTCACTAGTTTATCTTTTACAATGAAGAGTAGTTTAACAGAAGCAAAAGATTAATAAAAGGAAAAAAGTAACTAAAATTTACAATTTGTTTGGAGCTCACAAAGCTTTTAAATTTTTATTCCAAATCTAGGTTATGTTTTCCAAAAGAATTGTTGACAGGAAATTGTTAATTACTGTGTCTTAAAAAAAAAAAAAAAAAAAAAAAAAAAAAAAAAAAAAAACACTTAATTTTTTTTGTGAAGTTTAGATTCTTAGTGAATGGTTTTGTTCTGAAACAAATGTAAACTTTCCCTCAAAATTTCCAACAATCAGACATCGCAAAATAAACGAAAAAGGAAGAAAATGAAACAATTAACACAATGTATTTTTATACAAAGAATGAACTTTATTTAAAAACATTCATATGAAATAAAATTCAAAGAATCAGAGGCTCAATGATAAACGATTATTACTTCCTTCGAAATTTCTTAAATGTTCATTGAAACATTTTGTTATATAAAAATGCGACTGCTTCCTTTAAATATTAAAATAGTTCTTTTTTTACTTACCCATCATACGTAGTATAGGGTAAGTCTTGCAATCGTTTTGAAAATCGAAGTTTTTTTTGACGGATTTACACGTTTTCGACACTGGAGATTTCGAAAAACATATTTTTAGAAAAAAAAATTTGCCGTCCGTCTGTCTGTCTGTCTGTCAGTCTGTTTGTCTGTAAACGCTCTATCTCACGAACAAATTGAGATAGAGACTTGAAATTTTGTATATACTTAGTATGTAAGAATGGGACGAAGCCTATTGAATATTAGCAACCTCGATTATCCGGAAGTATTTTTTCCGGATTCTCGAAAAATTCGTTCTGATGAAAGGTAAATAAAAATTTTCGATTTTTTTTATTTTAAGGAATGCATGTAAAAGGCAATAAAACAACACAAATTTTGCATAAAAAACGAAGTTGATCGGATAATTAGTTGTTGAGATATTTGTAATCCTGTTTTCCACAGTCTTCGATTTTTCATGACCCTGTATTTCATTCAAATTTATAGGATATATATATTTCAGAGGTATATTTTAATTGAAAATGAGACGCTTAATCCGACGCAGTAAACTGTTAGTTAATATGATTATTATTTTTGGAGTTATAAGGATGTTTCTTTTACGCAGTTTGGTACTTCTTGAGTAGTTTGGCGTTTTATATAATTTGTTGAAATTGGTGCATCAGCAATTCATTAATAGAGTATTACTATGTGTATTAACAATATTTAAATTTAGTTTTGGAATTGAAATACATTGTATAAATAGTTTTCACGTGTTTTATTTTCATATGCATATAAATGATGGGTAAGTATTACGGTGGCCTCCAACGACTAGTTTACATTTGCTATGTAGTATTTTACTGATAAATTAATTAATGTTTTTTAATACCGCCTTTAGAATTACAGAAAATATTTTTAATATGACTAGAAACAGAAAAAGGTTGCGAAAATATTCTGACTTGTATAGGTATATATATTATATACATAAATTCTTAAAATTTTAAATATATTGAAAAAATTTCTAACAGAAATTGTAGTTTTCGCAATTAAATACCCCCCCCCCCAATAAAACCGTATTTAAAATTAAAGAGATTTTATTTAAAAAATTGCATTTTTCGTATTTAAATCCTACCACTATCTGGTAAAATAATTTAAAAAAAATCTCAAAAAAGTATTACAAAGATTTAAGTAATAATAAAAAAACAAATCGTACAAAAGTATCATATCACTTTAAAAAGGAAAACAAAAACATTTCCTAAAAATACTAAAGCGTAGAATTTAATTTCACGCTATTGATAAAATTTCAAATTTTACTGGTTTATCTTTAACAATGAAGGATAGTTTATCAGACGAAAGATATAAAGGAAAAAACACTTTTGTTGAAGTTGAGAAAACCTTTTAAGCCTTTATTCCAAAACCAGGTAACGTTTCCAAAAAGTATTGTTGTTATGTAAGATTTAATTATTGTCTTAAAAAAAAACCCTTGATGTTTTTTTCGTCAATAGTTTAGCTTCGTACACTGTTAAAAATTTGCAGCATTCTGTCCAATTATACGACCGTTTTTAACGAAAATAGTTAAACAACCGTAATTTAACGATATTCAAACTATAATGTTGTCCATTTTATGTTCAGAATGTAGTTAATTACGGTTATGTAACTGTTTAAAAAAAATGGTCAAATGACTGGACAGAATACTGTAAATTTTTAACAGAGTAGTGAATGGTTTTGTCTATGGCAAACATAAACCTTTTTGCAAAATTTCCAGTGATCAGATATAGAAAAAAAGTAGCACAGTGGAATTTTATACGAAGAATTTTGAATACATTCATACATAATGTAATTCAGTGAATGAGAGGCTCAGTGATAAAAGATTATTACTTCCGTCGAAAGTTTTTAAATACTTAGCATAGTTTTTGCGTGATATAAAATTTTAACCTCGTTCTTTGGAAACTGAAGTAATTATTCTTTTTTACCTCCCTTTTTTCCATTAAAAAAATTCAATATAAAAAAATCTGCGACAGCATTTCCAATATATTTCAATGCCTATAAAATGAGAAAATATAAAAATAATTTAGATAAAAATAATTACATATTTTTCCCAGTCAATTCGTGTGGTTTCTCCCCTTACAAACATTTACTTATATATCATTTTTACTGTTTGGCAATGCTTAATTATCATTGTTATTACGGCTTTTGAGCAGGATTAAAATATAGCTGTGTTAAAAATCTGCATTATAAACTATAACAGTCTGACGAAATTATCTTTTATGCCAATTAGTGCACGTATAGAATATGACATGCCATTTTAATTATTCCTCTTATTTTAGTTAATATTTTGTAAACCTCGTCTTTACGACAAAATGGAACATTTTAAAGAAAAATATAAAAATAAAAATGTTGCCATATGAAATCAAATCGTAGAAGTGTAAATTAAAAATTAATTAGGTGTTGTAAAAGTTTACTAATAGAATTGCGTTTCCGTAATTAAATAATTTTCC
>CAXHSM010001180.1:0-25000 GCA_964019185.1 Maratus speculifer | reverse complement strand
CCGTTAAATTATTTACAAACTATTGCTCGAAACTATTAAATTCAAATAAAATATAGTTTAAACAATACAAAATAGTCTTAAAAAATGATTTTTTTTCCAAAATACAAAAACGTCGAATTTCGAATTTAATTTTACTCTATTTATAAACTTTCACAAGTTTATTAGCTTATCCTTTAGTCTTTAGAAGAATAGTTTCACAGAAACAAACGACTAAAACAATATATATATTTTTTTGAAGTTGACATAAAAAAATATTAGTATCTCAAAACTAGGTTATGTTTCCCAAAATTATTGTTGCTAAGTAAGGGCTAATTACTGTTTCTTAACTTTTGATCTTCTTTCGTGAACAGTTTAGTACTCTGGTTTTGTTTTGCGATAAAGAAAAACTTTTTCTCTAAATTTTCAACGATCAGATATCACAAAATAAACGAAAAAGAAAAAATGAAACAAGCAAGACAATGGATTCTGATACAAAGAGTGAACTGAATTTCAAGACTTTCATATGCAATTCAATTCAGGGAAGCTCAGTAGTAAAAGATTCTATTTCCGTTGAATGTTGATGAATGTTAAATGAATTTGTGGTATAACAGTTTAACTGTATTCTTTAGAAAAAAAGTAACTTTTTTTAAAATATTTTTTTTAAATCTTTATATAAAAATGTCTGATTCAAAATTTCTAATATGGTATCTCAAATCTACATAGATTGGGTTCGAAAATTGTGCGGATTTTAAAATTTTGCGAATTTCTAGTCATTGTTTTGTTTAATTTTTTTTTCACTGTAGTTGAATGTAACAACGCATTCGAAGTTATAATGAATACTTTCAATAATAATAAAATATTAAAATAATCAAGAAAACTAATAAAATAAAATGTAAAATTAAGAAAATTTAATAAATGATTAAGATTTTCAAAGTAGGACTCACGTAAATAATTAAAAAGCATATTTAAATATGTATAATGGTAATGAGATACATTTTTAGGTAGATTTCGTAAGAAATACTACCTATTGCAATCGCACCAGTTTATCTATCTATCTATCTATCTATCTATCTATCTATATATCTCACTTTTTTATGGACACGATAACTTCTATAATTCTTCACCAATCTCCACCAAACTTGTACATAAAATCAAAGAGGTTAAAATCTTGGCTAAGTTCGTTAATGGGCAAAATCGGACCGAGGGGGTCGGAATAGGGGACGTTTTTGTGAAAACCGAAAAAACGCTATAACTTCTTAATTAAAGTAGATATCGAATCAGTTTAAAGTTTATATTACTTCTTAAAAATGGGCCAAAAGTATATGCATGACAGATTTTTGATAAATTTAGAGGTGGGCTCAAGGGGCGAAAAAAACAGGGATTTTGAGAGAAAAAATTCACAACTTCGTCAATTTTCAAGATATCAAGTCCAAATAAATTTTTTGTAAATGTTCTTAAAATTATCTAAAACTTTTGTATTTACAAGTTTTTAATAGGACCAACTTTTACCGATGAAAAAAATTAAAAACGAAAAGAAAAAGGGCGCTAAAAAAAGAGAAAAATCCATAACTCCGTCAATTTTTAAGATATCAAATCTGATTAAATTTATTTTGCATCTTCTCAAAAATATCTACAACTTTTATATTGACAAGTTTTTCATAGGACCAATTCGTATAGCAAAAAGAAATTAAACAAAAATAGGAGTTGGAGAAAAAAACCTCAAATCCAAATTGCTTATATTCTGACTCATTTTTAAATACATTTTTGATTTTAAACGCATCCAAATGGTAGATCCTCTTATTTAGAAACTGTATAAAGTGACGCATTGGTCAATTTCGATAAAGACAGAATATACACTCTAAATAAAAAGGAGAGAATAGTCACTCCAGAATAGTGAATACTCACTCTATCGCAGACTCAAAATATGCCGAACCTCTTTAGAGTGACTATTCACTTTAGGCAAAAGTGGAATCATTGACTCTTTGAAAGAGTGAATACTCACTCCTAGGAAGTGAATATTCACTCTACACAGGGGTCAATAATCACTATTTCTGAGGAGTGACTATTCACTTTTCCTAAAGGAGTGCGTTTTTTCACTCCTAGTAGGAGTGAGTAGTCACTTTTTCATAGGAGTGAATGCTCTTTTATTTATTTATTTATTTATTTATTTATTTTTGCAATGAATTCCTTTTTTTATTGCTATTATGGGCATTTTAAAAGAATCGTGTCTTTTAGAACATACAATGAAAATAAATACAAACGTGGTAAAGATTGGAATAAAATACTTTATTGACAATATTTATTTAATTCAAAGTATGTAACATTAATTGAACTTTTTAAGGGAAAACGTAATTAAAGTTACACATGAATTAGATTATTGACAGAAATAAACTATTTTATTCCAATCTTTCTCCTTGTGTTTGCTTTCATTGGTAGTCCCATAAATATATGATAGCTTTAAAATGCCCATAAGCACAAGTTATTAAACAGTTTTAAAATATTAAACATATATTTTTTTTCAGATATACCCATTAAGTTTTACATAATAAATCCATAATGCACGTTATCTATGTTTTTTTTAATGTATAATTAAAATCTTATTTCTGAAAAATATATATTAATACAAGCCGTATTTATATAATGACATGGTAAGTCATATTTAATTTCAATTTTTTATTTCCGTATATAGAGGAGATGTGCATGTAGTACCTGCCGGCGAAGACACTCACGAGCTAATGCTAATCCTATGGGGAGAGATTTTTCTAATATCTCGTTTGCATTTGGACATTTTATTTATTTATTTTACATTGAATAGCTGAGGTTCGTCTCTATATCGCATCTTTTTTACTTTTTCGATTTCGGTCTCAGACATTTTTATAAAGTTTCTTTTACTTTCAAAACCGGTACCAAAAATGAAAGTGTTATTTAAAAAAATATCTGCTGACAAAATTGAAAAAAGTAAAAATAAACAAATATTTAAGAGAAAATGTGTTTTTGACGACTTCTGTAACTTAAGTGTTTTTATTTAAATGGTGAACGATTAAGCCCTATAAGCCCCTCTTTGACTGTGCCCTTAAACATTTTTTTCGGCTTCATGAGCGGTTTGATTGCCAGATTATAAAATTGGCAAAACATCGTTAGATTCATTTTTAAAAAATAATAATAAAATGAAGAAGATATTGAAATTTTATAAGTCACATTAATATAACTTAAAAACAACTATTTATAAAAAATTTAGTATCATTACATTTTGGTAAGTGCAATTTAAAAATTAAAATTGATTACTTAAGTTTTTAATTAAATCAAAATATTTTATGCACTATAAACATTACCGTAATAGATTTTTTAACAGTGCCTATATGAGGTGTACGTTACTGGAAAATCACTACTTAAGTATTCCAGTAATGGACACTCCTCTCAAAACCTTAAAAATTAATGAAATTTTATAAACGATATTAAATACATAAAAAATTCAAAGCTTTCTTCAACTACAAAAACAACAAATTGGAAATTTTGCAATAAAATAAGGAATACATAAATTTATTAAATGAAGCCAGCTCTTAGTATGATTTTCAATGAAAACACGATTTTCAATGAAAACACGATTTTCAATGAAAAACAGTGAAACTTAAAAACATTATTTTGTGCTTCCTGATTGGTTTAATTAAGAGTGTCAACAAAAGTGCTAAATTATAAAATATGCAAGGGCGAGTTACGAAAAAAAATAAAATAAATAAAAGCTAAATTTTTATTAGTTATTATTATTTTTTTTTATAAACCAAAAACATTCAGGTGTGTACATTACTGTTACATCTACCCTATAGTATTCTATAAATGTGAGTTAAAGTTTTATAAAAGTATACTCATGTACGAAAAAGAAAAATAAAGAAAATATAAAATACAAGAAATGACTACATATGTATTATTCTTACTATTGGAAAAACAATTTTAATGAGTTATTTATCTCTAATAAATAAATTTCATCTAATATAAGTCATATTGCAAACTTTTAAAATTACTATAGCCGTTCATTTATAAACATCAAGGATAAAACACAAATCTTTGCGTCAGCGATTTTTTTTCCCTCCACGCACATAAAGATAGCAGAAGAAGACAGCTTCCTGTTAAAATAAAACGTTCACTCAACATTCTAGAAGTTACATTCGGAAAATAAAAAGTTGAAATTAAAATTGACTTACCGGTTTTTTTTATCCCTTGTTTGATGAATAATAATCCTTTGTTTGATAAATAAGATATATGCAGTGCAACATCTTCGTCACTGAGTATTAATGGAGTATTATTGCTTTTTACTGAATTATTTGTTCTCTATTTTGACTCCAGATCAAGAAACTTAATCTATGTGGATTATTTTGAATCATAAGATATCGTTGTATATCATTCAAAGATCGAAATTTAAACTACTTTTCAGTATTAATAATACAAATTAAAGATCCACATTTGTAGACCGAGGAAACGAAAGTGAGACACATAACGGACACGATAAAATGGCGGAAACATTTTTATCATCACAACTGAGAAGACGATTTCTGATTGGCTGATGCGTAATACATATCTAAGTCACTTTCTAAGAGTGACCGTTAACTCTATCGAAGGAGTGACACTCATTTTTGAAAACGAGTGCGTTTTAATGGCAAATAAGCGTAATTTTATAGGTTGTATTATAAAATGTAATTTTTGAAAAGTAAGAATTGACATATTTTGGTACTTTTTATTGCTTTACTCCATATATTGGTTCAAAGTTGAGCGGGGATTTTTTTCCAGCGTATAATGCCGGGCTTTCACTCTCGTTGGCGGAGTGAGATTTTTCACTCTCGACCATGGAGTGAGATATTTCACTCTCGAGAACGGAGTGAGATATTTCACTTTTTTTTAGGGAGTCGGAAATTCCACTCTTTAAAGAGTGTATTTGTATAAAGTTCACTCTAAAAAGAGTGAAAATGCAAATCACTTCTACAAAAAGTGAGCTTTTCACTCCTCCCAGTTTTAGAGTGTATTTCAAAAAAGCTACCAAAAAGGGTATTTTGAACAGAATTTCCGAAAGTCATCAGGACTGAAAATTGAAGGAAGTATTCAAATAAGAAATTGCGTTTTTTTCTGACTCGTTTTAAAATCAATTTTTGTTCTCAAACGCATCCAATTTACAGATCCTCTTATTTAGGAACTATATAATGTGATGCATTGGTCAGTTTTTTGATAAAGACAAAATATATTGCAAAAAAAGCTACCAAAAAGGGTATTTTGAACAGAATTTTCCGAAATCATCGTGACTGAAGATTTAAGGAAGTATTCAAATAAGAAATTGCGTTTTTTTCTGACTCGTTTTTAAATCCATTTTTGCTCTCAAATGCATCCAATTTACAGATCCTCTTATTTAGAAACTATATAATGTGATGCATTGATCGGTTTTTTGATAAAGACAGAATATATTTTGAAAAAGGCTACCAAAAAGGGTATTTTGAACAGAATTTCCCGAAGTCTTCGTGATTTGAAAATTTAAGGAAGTTTTCACATAGCAAATTGCGTTTTTTATGACTCGTTTTAAAATCCATTTTTGCTCTCAAACGCATCCAATTTACAGATCCTCTTATTTAGGAACTATATACTCTGACGCATTGGCCAGTTTTTTGATAAAGATAGAATATATTTTTTAAAATGCTGTCAAAGTGAGTATTTCGCACAAAATTTCCCTAAGCAATCATGATTAAAGAATTAAGGATCTATTCAAACAACAAATCGGTTATTTTATGACTCATTTTTAAATTCAATTTTTTTTCTCAAATGCATTCAACTGACAGTTTTCTGTTATTTAGGAACTGTATAATGTACTGTTTTGGTTGATTTTCTAATAAATTCAGAATCTATTTCAAAATATGCTGTCAAAATGGGCATTTGAGCTGAATTTTTCTTAAGATGATTCTGATAAAACCAGTTTTTGCAGAAAAATGAAATTAAAAATTTTTTTATAAACGGCCAAATGAAGTTATTAAACTGGGTTTATCTCTAATCATATATTTTATTGTTGAAATGAGCACTCTTCGAAATCTACCTCCGCCTATAGGCCCAGCCGACAGGGATTTTTTTAAATTATTCAATGAAACTCACTTCATAAAAGTACACTAATAATTTACATTGAAATAATCAAATAATGAAATTTTTTTCATACATAGTCAAACCTAATAATCAAAAAAGATTAATACCAAAAAGTAATTTGGCAAAAAAAAAAAAAAAAAGAAGAAGTCTTAATCATTATTGATATCTGCACAATTTTGAAATCTCTCTGAAATAGGTTTATACTTAATTCATGCTAATACATGAATTTATTCATATTAATCGTAATTACACATTGAAATAGGCACAAAATGAAATAAAAATATAAAACGTCTTGAAAATTTTTCCTTCATTTCAAACAAATATTTCTTTGCTTATGTCTGGAGTGATGTGCAAATTTTAGGCGTTTGTGGATTTTAGAATTTCACATTTGACGGAGGCTTGCTCTATTTTCCGATACCAGAAGATTAAGAATCAAAATAAAATTAATTTTCACAGTCAAATTAGGTATGCAGAAGCACACATGCTTATTGGATGCATAAATACCAAAGTTCGAATTTGTTTTTAAAATCCGTAATTTCAATAAATCAAAATTTCTAATGCGTTTAAACAAAGAAACAAAAGCAATGCTTTTGAATAAAAAATTGCAATGTTCTTATTTATTTAAACTTCTTCGCAAGTTTTAGAGTATTAAGGAGAGTATTTAGAGTATTTTTATATAAAATATGTTCTAAACGAATACACTTAGCAAAATACATAATACTTTGATAAAAAAGATCGTTTTTTGTTCAAAAAAAGCAAACATTTCTTCCCGAATTTAATTAAAAATATAATATTCATATTTTACATTTCTCAATCAAGTCACGGCTTTTTAAAACTATGGATAATATTTCCCAATTTTATCTTCTATTATGCTATTAGGGTAATACAGCAACTACTTAAAATAGGAAATTTCCTATTTTAATATCTTTAAACAGCAACTACTATTTCAAACCGTCAAAATATCACTGTAATAAAGTTTAAATTTACGAGCTTTCTGAACAAGAAATTTAACAAGCCTCACCGTCCCCCCTTTTGAAGAAACCCGTATCTTTATTTTAAGCTCACTCTCTACTAAGTGGCCGCTGATCGAACGGTTAAGGCCCCTGTCCTCGCTCGAGGAAACGCTCGTGAGCTAATGCTTTTCCTATGGGGAAGTATTTTTCTAATAACTCTTTCGCATTTTGACATTTTTGAATAATTTTTTTTTGCATTGGACAGCTGAGGAGCATGCCGATTGCGCACCTTTTTTTCTTTTTCGATTTTGGTTGCAGATATTTTTTACAAAGTTAGTTTCACTTTCAAAACCGGTTTCGAAACTGAAAGTGCTTTTTAAAAAATATATTTGCATCCAAAATCGAAAAAGTAAAAAAGATGCGCAATCAGCTTGCACCTCAGCTATCCAATGCAAAAATATATATATATATATTCAAAAATGTCAAAATGTGAAAGAATTATTAGAAAAATGCTTCCCCATAGGAATAGCATTAGCTTGAGAGCGTTTCCTCGAGTGAGGACAGGGGCCTTAAGATGTAAGGTTGAGTGGTTAAAATGTGTGGAGCTAGGTTCAAAACTAACTGTATCCGCGGCAAAACTAAATGTACCCACAAAAGGAACATATTTTTAAATAAACGTTTTTTTTTTCAGATAATGGTTATTTTCTGTCCTAAAACGTAAGAAAAGAGTATAAATTTCTTAAATTTGCGGATATATACTGGAAGCAATGCTGCCAGGAATATTTTTCGAATTGTAGAAAGTATTTTTGTGGGTGTAGAGTGGAGGAAAATATCGAATTTTTTTTTTTTTTTCTGAAACAGCATAGGAAGAGAGGTCAAAAATAAAATGGCTGACCAGGTTCTGTTATGCATTAATAAGGTCCTGACTGTATTTAGGTATTAAAAAATTGCATTCATTTCAAGATATTACAAAAGTTCATATTAATTTATCAAGTAAATTATTTAATTTATATAAACTGTTTTTTTAACTCTTTGTCCTCGAGAGGTGATTTTCAGTGACCACAATTATCCCGCATAAATGGTTGTTCTAAATGCTCTGGACATCAGTATTTTAAAATAATTTACGTTGATAGAAATCTTTCTCTCTTGCGATAAATACATCATAGCCTGCTTCTGAAAAATGAAATATATATATATATATATGCATCATGGTCTTGGCGACCACCTAAAAAAATATATGAAATCATTACAATATATTGAACATGATTAAACGACATTGCAAAATATCTCTCTCCCCACGCGGGCACTGTGTAACGAAACTATTTTGTGTGATACTGTAAACAAATTTTATATGCTTTCCACTAGAAATTTTATAGAAAGCATATTTTAGTGCACCTCAGAGATTAACAACATTTTTATTATGTTTCAAATAATATAACATCATTAAAATCACTGTTGATGATTTTTTCCATTAACTATAATATAATGGAACACTTTTGAGTGTCCATATTAACAAACTTTAAAGACAAATGTTGCAAATAATTTATAGTGCTACAGAAAACAAGGAAACGACTATTACTTCATTTATTATTATCGAGTTTATTATTTATGTTATTTTAAAAAAGAGTTACTTAACAGAATTTGCACATAAATCAAAAAATAAAATTAAATGTTACATTTGGGGATTTTTTTAACTTTTTATTTCGAAAGAGTAGAGTATTTTCCCCATGAGAATTGTTGTTATTTGCTAAATAAATAACGTCTCTCGAAAGAAACATTTAAATTTAGTTACACTTTAGTTTTCTAGTGTGTGGTTTTGTCTTGCGGCCAAAAGAAACATTTTTTAGTTAATTTCCAACGATCAGATAATAGAGAAAAACAAAAATTCGCAAAACTGTTGATTAAGATACAATACCGTATGTTATTTATATTTAAATTCTTGAAATTAAATTCTTCTGGATGAAATAAAAAAAAGGTTTCGAGATAAAGGATAATTTCGTCCAAATGTATTGAATTATTATTAAAAGGAAATAATGCATGTGGAATTTATATAGTTTTATTAATATATAGCATAAAAATATTACAATTATTATTATTGTGTGTAAAAGTTTAAAAATTATTAGTGTTGATATATTAGTAGTATGTAAATTATTAGTAATGAAGAAAATATTTTTTATTTAGAAACATAAGTTTTTTATTTAAAAATAATCCTGCCGGCTCAACTGACAGAGCGAAGGTAGATTTTGAAATTGAGCAACAAAAACTAATTCAAGATTAGCAATAAATCTAGTTTAACAATTTTATCTAGTCGCTGTTGACCAGTATTTATCTCACAGATGTCAAATCTGAGATTTCATATGGCCGCAGGTTCTGTATATGTATGCACGTATGATGCCCATATTTATGTAACGCGATAACTCTAGATAAAAGTATCCGATTTGCTTTAAAATTTGGATATATGTTTATTGTGACAGGGCACTTCCCTGATTAGTTTTGAGAGTTCAATGGAAAAGTATAAGGAGGGGGGGGGACGAAATAAATAACGTATCTCGAAAGTATGCATTCAAATTTTACATTAAGCAATTATTCGAAAATAAGCATTTAATGAATGGGGACCCTCCTTAATTCAAATATATGAGTTTTTCATGCAGAATAATTAGGCTTCATTAAAATATTAGATCTAGCATCATTCTGGTAAGGCAGGCATCTCCATTATTAGATGAATAGGTTTGGGAGTTTACTGGTTATCTATTAGGAGGATGGGGAGTAACCCCCCTTAATTTAGATAAATGAATTTTTCGCGCAGAATTTGCCGATTCACTTCGAATTTTGGATATAAGTTCATCCTGATAAGGCGATTCCTTGATTTTTTTGGTGGATTCTTTTGTTAAGTATAAAGGTGGAAATAGGCGATTACCCTCTTTAAATTAGATAAATAGGTTATTATGCAGAATTAACCAATTATCTTCAAATTTTGGATATAGGTTCTTTCTGATAAGGCGAATCTCTGAATAGTTTAAAGACCTTAAGGGTTAAGTATAAAGGGGAGAACGGGGGATTTTCTCCCGTTAAATTAGATAAAAGGTTTTTATGCAGAATTATTCGAAAGTCTTCGAATTTTGGATATTGGTTCATATCGATAAGAAGAGTCTCTAATTTAGTTTTGTGGTTAGTGGTTTAGTTAGTGGTTCAATAGTTAAGTATAAAGGGGGGGGGGGCTCATTCTTCCTTAATTTGTTTTTCGGGGTGCATTATTCTTTGAAAAAAAAGCTGTAATTTACAATTAGCGAATAGCTGTACTAGTTTAAGTAGAATAGTTTAACTGTTGAATTTATTTGAAAGGATTTTAAAGTATATTCAACTTAATCATATTTTAATCCTCCTATTTTTCATTTTCTTACACCTCAAAGCGAATTATAGCTCTATAAGTTTTATGGGTTCTTTAACTACAGCTTTTCTAGAACAATACATTGGAAAATTCCTTTACACGAGATTATAACGGATTGCTCCAGTAACAGAAATTATATTGCGATTATTTTCAGCAGAAATAGCTTAAATTGATATTTGGATGCATTTATTTCTGAATTATTAATAAAGGAAAATAAAAGTGCATGAAAACATTTTTACAAAATACAAGTGTTGATTTATTGATTATTTATGCGAATTTGTTTGGCATCATTAATAATTAATTACTCCAGTAAAAGAAATTATAGTATTATTTTTAAGAACAAGAGGTTAAAAAAATTGCTTAAGACACAAATATATATATATATATATATATATATATATATATATATATATATATATATATATATATATATATATATATATTTGAAAATGTAAATCGGAAATTGCAAAATGCTTGGAAATTTATAAACGCTATTACCAAAAGTAGATAATATTTTCTAAAATATTTTTAACTCGAAACCGAATGACATTTCTAGAATTACATTATTTATTAATCTATAATAGTTTTTCGCATTTCTCAACAATATAAACCAATTACATATAAAAGCGCATTATCCGAAGCAACGTTATTTAGCAGCTGATATAATCTACTGGAATTTTAAATCGCATGTTCCCTTTGCTCTTTATATGTAAACGATTTATTTAAAAGGATTTTAAAGAATATTCAATTTAATCATATCTTAATCCTCCTATTTTTCATTTTCTTAAAGCTCAAAGCCAATTACAATTCTATAAGGTTTAAGGGTTCTTTAACTGTAGCTTTTGTAGAACACTACTCTGGAAAAAATGGGTTTTAAAATAAATAAATAAATTATATCTTACATCTCGAATATCTCTATTATTAAATTATATTACATACGTAAACCGTTTTATCAAATACGAATTCTTTTACATGAGATTATAATGAAATTATATTACGATTATTTTCAGGAAAAATAGGTTTCATTGATATTTGGATGCATTTATTTCTGGATAATTAATAAAGGAAAATAAGAGTGTATGAAAACATATTTGCAAAACGCAAGTGATGATTTATTGGACCTTTTTATACGAATTTGTTTTGTTTCATTAATTACGAATTACTGCTGTTAAAGAAATTACATTATTATAAGAAAAACAGGTTAAATTAATATCTAGTAAAATGTTTATTTCAGGTTATAACATAAAAAAAGTTTTTCAAACTCTAATATTAATGTTATCGAATGAGATTATTAATGCTACTCGTCATTACTCTACAGATGTTGCAAAATGAAAGAAATCACAATACGGCACTGTCGAACTATCGTCTTGCGGAACCGTTTACCGAGAGATACCTCTTGTTTACCTTTTGTTTATAAATAGAGTGTATTTGCGCAATGTTTGTTGTTACTGTAAATGTCTTTCCCCTCTAAAATAAATATATGTTGTTAGTCAAAGGTATTTCCTAGTGATTTTGAAGTTGTAGAATTGACTTAGGAGAAATTATGTAAAGCTTATTCTTTTTTTACTTTTTGTTTCGTTTGATATTAAAAAAATTACTAAAGTTTCGAATTTGATTTAGTAGTAGTAACAAAGTTAACTATTTACACCTTGCACATACAACCAATATCACATAATTTTTATTTGGGTCTATATAGCCCGATTCGGGAAATAAGTAACCAATATTTGCGGCACATGAACAAAATAAATTGCTTTAGATACAAATATTCTTTTATTTTCGAAAATATAAATCAATTGCAAAATGTTTTGGAATTTATATAAGCTGTTACCAAAAATAGATAACATTTTCCACTATATTTTTAACTCGAAACCGAATGACATTTTTAGAATTACATTATCTTAGAATTACATTATTTATTAATCTATAACAATATTTCGCATTTCTCAATAATGTAAACCAATTTCCTATAACAGGGCATTATCCGAAGCAACATTATTTAGAAGTTGATATAATCTACTGGAATTTAAAATCGCATATTCCCTTTGATCTTTACATGTAAACAATTTATTTGAAAGGATTTTAAAGTATAATCAATTTAATCATATTTTAATCCTCCTATTTTTCATTTTCTTAAAGCTCAAAGCCAATTACAGTTCTATAAGGTTTATGGGTTCTTTAACTAAAGCTTTTCTAGAACAATACACTGAAAAACATGGGTTTTAAAGGATTTATATAAATTGAAATTTTACATCTCTAAGTATCTTATATCACAAAATTATATCACATACGTAAATCGTTCTATCAAATACGAATTCCTTTACACGAGATTATAACGGATTGTTCAGTTACAGAAATTATATTACGATTATTTTTAGGAAAAATAGGTTAAACTGATATTTGGATGCATATATTTCTGGATTATTAATAAAGGAAAACTAGTCGTTGGGGGCCACCGTAATACTTACCCATCATTAATATGCATATGAAAATAAAATATGTGAAAACTATTTATACAATGCATTGCAATTCCAAAACAAAATTTAAATATTGTTAATATGCATAGTAATGCTTTATAAAAGAACTTCTGATGTACCAATTTCGACAAATTTTATGAAACGCCAAACTACTCAAGTAGTACCGAACTGCGTAAAAGAAATATCCTTATAACTCCAAATATAATAATTCTATTAACTAACAATTTACTGCGTCGGATGCATTCATGCGTCGGATGCGTCGGGAGCGTCTCATTTCCAATTAAAATATACCTCTGAATTGAAATTTGAATGAAATACAGGGACATGAAAAATCGAAGAATGCGGAAAACAGGATTACAAATATATCGGCAACTAATTATCCGATCGACTTCGTTTTTTTATGCAAAATTTGTGTAATTTTATTGCCTTTTACTCCCATTCCTTAAAATAAAAAAAATCGAAAATTTTTATATACCTTTCATCAGAACGAATTTTTCGAGAGTCCGAAAAAAATAGTTCCGGATAATCGAGATTACTGATATTAAATAGGCTTCGTCCCATTCTTACATACTAAGTTCATACAAAATTTCAAGTCTCTATTTCAATTTGTTCGGGAGATACAGCGTTTACAGACAGACAGACAGACGGACGGACGGTAATTTTTTTTTTTCTAAAAATACGTTTTTCGGAATCTTCACTATTTGAAACGTTTAAATCCGTTAAATTTTTTTTTCGATTTTCAAAACGATTGCAAGACTTACCCTATACTACGTATGATGGGTAAGTAATAAGAATGCATGAAACATATTTACAAAATATATGTTATGATTAATTGAATATTTATGCCACTTTTTTTGCTTTATTAATTATCAATTGATTCTGTTACAGACATTATATTATTATTTTTAAAAAGATAGATTAAATTAATATCTGGTAAAATATTTTTTTCTGTATTATTAATAAAAGGAAATAAGGCTGTATGTAAGCACAATTATGAAAATGAAATAATGCTTTATTAGATATCTATAAAATTTCTTTTTTTTTCGATTTAGCATTTAATACTTTACGAAATTAAATTAAGAGCATGTGATCTTTTTGATGAAAAACATAGATATTTAACAGATAATAGGAAAACAAGTTAAATTTACGAGAGGAAAAATTGAAATCCGCTAAAACTATTTTAATTGAAAATTTTTTTTATAAGATATGCTTCAACCTGTGTACAATTCATTGTAAATATTTTGAAAAATGAAATCAAGGAAAATTGTAATTTAGAATGCGAAATTAAATTTTAACACATTTCATGAAAGTTTTTCTGCATATAGAAGAATTCATAGTTTTATTATGATTAAATTATATCTTTTTTACTGTTATAATCTACCAAAATTAATTAATAAACTTTATGTCACAAATAAAATTGTATGTTTCTTATGAAAATACAATAAAATAAAATCTGTATTAACTCTACTTTCTAATATAAAAAAGAGTAATAATTAAAATTATGCCTGTGTATGATACTCCGATTTCAATTAATTTCAAATATAATCTTCTTACATTGATATCTAAATGTAAAAGCTATTGTAGTATAATGTGATACAAATACCTGTATATTTTGTTAGTTTATACAAGTGAAACAAGCAAATTATTGCGATGTGGTCTTACCTTGAAATTTTTCACTTACATCATAGCTTGGAGTTAAAGCATCTCGCTAGTAAACACAAAGTTCTGAGTTCGAACCCCTATGCTGGAACTTAAAGTTTTCATATTGAGATGGATTTAATACGAACATATTTCGTATTTTTGTTCAATTTAATAGTTTATATTAGGGTTTCGTTCATCTGACATTCAAAATATTTTTTGGAATTCAATTTCCTTTAAAATTTAAAAACTTTTGCCATTTATTAATGATTCAACATTTTAAATTCAATAAAAATTTTTTTTCGCTTTTAGACATTTAAAATTTTCTATATATATCTGCTAATTTTGTTTAATTTCCAATTTAAAAAAATACAATTTTAAATTTCATTTAAATAATTTGATTTGAACAATTTTAATTTGATTGAAATAAATGACTTCCTTTTATAATTATCTTTAAATTAAATTTATTGATGCTATCATCTATGTAAGGCTGCGAGCGAACAGCACTAGTTTTTATTACACTAAAAGAGCAATCAATCAATCTTTGTTTCCGAACGAAACAAAGGTAATATCTCTTTAAATGATTTTTGAGGGACTGACCCTACCAAATTGACAAAGGAAGGGAACTTTTATCTACCCAATCTTAAGTCGTAAAGCTGTCAACTGATTTCGCGTTAGATTCCTCTCTTGAAGTTCGGATTCAGTACACTGAAAAAGCAGTTTTAGATCAAAGCGCCGACACGAAAGATCAGAGATAGCGCAAGAAGTTAGTGCTATGTGCGTGGACCTTAAGAATTTAATAATTATGAACTAACAATTTGGATTTATTAATTAAAGGATAAGTTGTTTTGAAAGAAATATAATTGAAACCCTCTGCTTTCTGCTCACACTTACCCGTTTTTACCCGTCAACAATTTTAAGTTTTAAAAAATAACCGTTTTAAACAATGGAAATATGCAGGATTTTGTATAAAATTTCATACATTCTAAAATTTCGGAAATTTTTTTTTTGTTAATTTTTACTAAAAATACGTCTTTTGGATTAACTTTCCCTCGATAATGCGCAGAATATAGCGTTACATAATCCCCATTTTTCTCTGGGTGCCTTCAATTTTTTTTTTGTCAATCTATCAATTTACCACAAAGAAATGTCACAGTTTATTTTATTTATTATAAAAAAGAATCCGTAAAAAGGAGCTGCATTGTGAAAAAAGACGAATGTTATAGGGAAATTTTGCTTACACTTGAATTTTGGAATTAATTTGTAGATTTTTTAAATTAATTTCACCCTTTTTAACAATTGCAAATTTTTTAAATTTATTTTTAAGCATTCACGACTCTAAAGAAGGTTTGAAACTTCGAGTTCTAAGCTTTACTTGTTATTGACGATTAAATAACAAAACAGTACCTGAATGGCATTTTGGATGTTATTTGCTCAGGAACAGTAAAATAATAAAGTCAGAAATATATAAAAAAGGAACAAAAATGCTTGATGAATTGTTTTTTCACCCAGTTTTCCAAATTCTACCAAAGTGTCACTGTTGATAAGAGACTGTGGATGATATATTGCAGACCTTTCTTGTCAAAAAAAATGATTTATAGGACTTCGCAGGATTATAGACACATGATTAGAATATGCTTTTTACCCATAACACATTTTTTCTACTTACGGATAATTTATAAAATTATTTCGAAATGTTTAATACTTTTATCGGTAGTTAATAGTCGTAGTGAACAAATATTAAATATCCACCACTCCCAGTATTAACCTCTTCAGACCTGCGGTACACAAATGTGTACTTTCATTCATTTCGTCATAAAAACTAAACTGTTCGAATTTTTTGCATTTTTACTGTACTTCTATATAGCTGAATGTTTTTTGCTTTAAAACAAAATCAATAAATGTCAGTACTGATAAAATAAATATTGTTTACATCCGACATTCGAAAATACCTTCAAGACATTGTGGCCAAGAAAGTAAGAAATATTAATGATTATTTAACTTAAATGCTTTACGATAAAAAATTTTGAGGATTTGCTGATCATTTACTTGCTTAAAGACCTTAATTTTGTTATTGTGTAAATTTATATTACTGGTAGTTAAACTGGTGTTTTAAGGGGATTATTATTTTAATATCCATATTTGTAAACCTACATTACCAGTCCCCTAAAGTAGTGATTTCATAAAAAAGACTCTTTCTGTCATCTATGGTGTCATTTCAATTATGCAAAAGCAATAAATATATATTTGTAGAGTTATTTTATGCTCAGGTCTGAAGAGATTAATGAGCTTAATGTTTTAAACTAAGTTTCGGTAGTTGATTTTACATATATATTCGAAATTTCTTCAGCATGTACCATACTTTTTGTTATGTTTTTATGTTTATATTATTAATCATCGAGATATGAATAACTTATTTGTGCTATTTGCAGTAGCGGCTGGTCAGGGGGTGCTGCATCAATTTATTCACACCACTAAAATTGTATAGTTATTTCAGTTTTATTTAATCAACAAAATTTGTCGAATAAATAATAGGAAAGATTTTGTTAAATTTTAGTGGTGTGGAAAATCGGATGCAGCACTCTCTGACGAGCCGCTACTGGCTATTTGAAAAAACCTCTTTTGTTAAATTTGTGATCACGCCAGGAGAACTACTAGAAATTCCCTTCATTCGTGTACGAAAATTTTCGAGCAATATATTTCACCTCCTTTGAAACAGAAATCCTTAACAGTGCGTCTTTAACTGTTGACAATTTTTCAGTTTCAGGTGTTCTGTTAACTTTTCGGTTTAATCCTTACACTCAGATATACTTTAGGTTCTTATCCAACTGAACACAGATTTCCTTTGAACTTGAGAGACCGTCACCAGTTAATGATTTAGTGCTAAGTATATCTTTGTTGTTGTTGACGTGTGCCCAAAGAGGAGGAGGGTTGTTGGACCTTCCTTTGAGCTGCACCCAGGGGATAGGAAGACAGACTTTTGCAGCGGAAGGTGTTCGGCTAAGCCTCAATAGATGGCAGCACTAAACATCGCCACCTTCTCAATTTTGATATGTCTTTATGATTCTCCAGATCCATGGTAACTGCTAATACTGACTACAGGACATTCAGAACCACTTTATTCAACAAGCGCGTACACTGCATACCCTCAATGGGTCTTTTTTCATGTCAAGCATAGAACCCGGGACCTTTCAGTCTGAAGTTCTACGCTATGACCTCTAGGCTACCACGGACCTAATTATTTCTTTACCGAGAGCAATAGCTCGACTATCCGCAATTCTTAGACTATAGTACATGCAAAGGGTCTTAAACTGGGTTCCTATGATCCCTTATGCCCATAGTATGACAACCTGGCGGTACTTCTGTTTTCTGCCCTTGTTATGCAGAAGATTGTAAAAAAGCTGAACGCTACGCCGGCTGTAAAGGTGACCAAGCAGATACCCACGCTATTGTCGAACGTGGATCAGCGAAAATGAAATATTTACTGCCAAAATAACTCAAAAAGTTTTATCGCAAACTTTCACAATTAAGAATAATAAACCATTTTTGAGTTTCTATTTTACAGTTTTCAAGTAACAATCAAAATCCGTAAGACACAGTAGCAAAAATGCTGAATCCTCTTTTCAGTCAAATAATTCACTTGTGACACTATCATCAAGCACTTTGAAGAAAATAATCATTGATATGTATTCAACAGCTAGTACAAAGTTTATGCCAAAGTTAGAATTTTGGTCACTAACATGCTCAGAAAGTGAGAAAGAAAACCAAGCATCTTCATAATGGAAAACGTGTGAAAACAACCAAGAAATCCTGTCTTAGCCCATCATTTACGAATATCAAAGGTCCCAAACAGATACTCTACTCTGTGGGAAAGACTATGGGGTCTGACTCTTACAGTTATGACTCGAATACTGATGAAGAAAATACTATGTTTGAAGAATTTGTGCCTAAGTTACTCTAGTTTATTTTTTTAAAAATAATTTGTGGTTAAATAAACTTGCTTTTATGTTATTTTAGCCACTTTATACTTTCTTTTATTAATAAATCATGATTTCTTAGATAGTACGGATTTTATGTTTGATATCTTTGTTAATTTAAAGATGTTTTCGTGATATCATTAAATGATTTTATTTTTGTACAATTAACCGTTACACGGGGGATAGGGCAGCATCTGTCCTGTTCAGCATGTGTTTTCGGATAAATACTGCCTGAGCTCCCGTGTAAAGTTCAAAGTCATGATGCACTTTTGACCGGTTACAGAAAATCAATGAAACAAGATCGAAATGCTAAATCTTCTTCAAATAATGATAAAGAAAAACTCTCCAAGTTTCATAGCTGTTTAGTGCAAATCGATGTGGCCTCCAATTGTCCCTACAAAGATTTAAAAATACTCAAGTTCTTCCCACACGCAGTTAAAGGTGTCTTGTGAAACTTGAATATCTTTTAGATGTGAGTAGAGAAACAAATAGAATGGAGATCAGATCGGACGAATTGAACAAATATGAAACTTGGAGAGATTTTCTTTTATTTGGTGAAATTCTGAGATTTCCATCTTGTTTCGTTGATTTCTTCTGACGTGTGCACTATAATTTTACGGGCACATTGTATATGATCAAACTGCTTCTTTCATTTGAGTATGTTGTTTTCATACATAATGCTTTTACGGCAAGTTTTCAATCTAACTTTTAAAAATAAAAATCCATGCATGATTTTTAACTTTTCCTTTGCGGATCATGTCTCAATAAAATTTTGTGCTGTAAAACTTTAATCAACTAGCTCTTAATGAATATTGTACTGTCGTCAATAATAAACTTGGGTCAAGATTTCGAGGGAAAAAAAGGTACGTTAAATGTACGATTTCAGTCGAAAACGGAAAAAAAAATTACTCCATAAGGCTGCGTTTGAATAGGTACGGCTCTGAAAATGCATGAATACTGCTTTTGAAAGGATAAGGAACTTTTGTGCGACAACTGGAGAATATAGTTTAGGTGGAAGTGGGATTAAAATAGATTGCCAAAATTTTCGCAGTGCAATCTTTGAAAATTTTCGCTAATACTTTTTTCATTAATTTTTAATTTACAGAAATTTTTCATAAAGCAAAATATTTTAATGAAGTTTTGGGCATTGTGCCAAAAAACTATTAAAAAATTTACCGCATGATACTTGATTCATCATTATGCGTGGACATTAAAAAGAAAATATAGGAACAATATACAGGGTATCTGTGGTGGTTACTCGATAACCCCCCCATATTTTTTAGTTTAATTCAATTTTATTAACTATTTTATTTCATATCATCTCCTTTTTATTCATGTTCTTAATTTAAATATTATTTCGATTTCGTTTCTTTTGATATTGTCGCCTGTAATGTTTTCTTCTTTACCTAGCTTTCGAATGTTCCAAACCGGTAAAATCTTGTTTTGAATTCATTCCTTCCGGTTTAGAAAACCTTCTAGAAAAATCTGGATTGTTCTATGGGTGGTATTTCCGGTTAATCTGGCCCGCCCCTTGGCCTATCAAATTAAATTCCGCAGGTGACGTGTTTTAAGCCGTTGAGTGCCTGGCCACCTGCTTTGGCCTTTCTTCTTTGTGTGTTTATCATTTTTTTCCTTATTAAATCCATATTTTACTATACATCGAATCGTAACTGGGCTTATTTTTCCTCGCTCCCCTCTTTCGTGCGTTGCCAACTTGGCGTATCCCGGGTTTACAGTAATCCTTGTTCTTTTTCCCTCCTGACTCTCCGCCGTCAGAGGAGTTGCGCTGTTAGACCCCAGCCGAGATGGATGCTGTTGGATGATCGAAGTGCCGGAAAAATTTAGCGGAGTTCGGGGCAAGTGTGCGCCCCCGAGACCGTTGAACGCAACCGTTTTTGTTCTTCAATGTCCACGCCAGGGCTTCTCAAGGTTGATTTTTTAAGGCGGCCAGGAGTAAGTTCCTCTTCAACCGCATCCTGAATCATTTGTTTGTTGCTTCTTTCTGGCTACACAACATAAGTTAAGTGACGTCATGGTTATTCTCAATATTTTATTCGTCAATCTTTCATCGAATTCTCTCTAACCGATTTATTTCTCATTTCTTCAATGCCTTTTTGTAAGCTCACTTTCCCTCTGAAGGAAAAATGCTGAAGTGGTGACTCTCATTCAAGAAGTGAGGATATATCTTTCATAAAGTTTTTTTGCTCATAATTCTCTCTTCATCATATTGTTATTTGGTCATAAATATATATAAATTTTGAATATGGAACGGCGCCCCAAGAGCAAATAATGATATATCTCTGTGTGAAGCTTTTTTTTTTTCAAACATATTTTTGAAAAATATATATAATTGATGTTCTGAAAAATGATATTATCTTTTTTTTCGATCAAGAAAAATGTTTAATTCATGCTATAAAGATACATATAAGAATACGTTATGAAGAAGAATTGTATTTCGAATATGTCAACTCGTAAAATAACACCATTGTGAAAATTTTGCAACAAAGTAAATAATTAATGTACATGAAAACAAAATATATTTATATATATATAAAGAAATATTCAAAGCTCGTAAAGAAATACGCAAGTTATCATAAATAAAAATATTTATCTTCATCAATTTGTGTCTTGATTCCTGTGCACTTGGCTGTCTGGATTTTTATTCTTCAGCAGCGAAGAAGTTTACAGGTAACTCTTATTTTTTATCAATTTTATATTTTCATGACTTTGTTTTTGAATTATTGTCGTCATGATTAAAGATTTTTTCCATTATTTTAAGAAAAACAATAATGGTAGTCTTTTGGGTCGTTTGCTGGCCCGCATTCATTGCAATGTCACTTTATTATTTATACGATCAATTGGCCTACTTCTGAGTTGAAACAATAAATAAGTGTTTCTCTTATCTCTCCAAACACAACAGTATCTATAAAAGAATGTCTTGATTATAAAATCTAATAGTATTAGCTGTGTTATAAAGCTTAATAATAACAGCTGTAAGCACAATATAGCTTTGGTTCAATGTCACAAATAAAGAGCAATTCAAATAGCTATTGATAAGCGCATGCTATAGTACCACTTTGTTATTGAATCATTTGTAGTGTCACATTTGCCAATGGCGATTTCTGATCGTAAAGTCTTATTGCTGATCTGAAGATTTAAAAGTTGTTACAACCATGTAATTTTTTTTGGGGGGCTTTATAGAAAACCATGTCGCGATCTGATATGCTTTGCTAGACGAGCCCTTAATTCCCAAATTGGCTCAGCCGAGCTCAGCAATCTGATTAGTCATCGACCGTATTTAAATGCCATGTCAGGCCTAATGGAAAACATATGCTAACATATTACAGCTAAATAATTATATCTTCTACTTGATATAATGTTTGTTCAGTATATTTTCTTAAATACATGTCGCATTTTCATAAAACGACAGACTTCAAGGGGATGAGTTTTAATTATGATTTATTTAAAACATAGCAAAATCTTTTCGCAGGTCTTCACATCATAGGTTCTGGAGAGCAAGTGCGTAGATGTATATTTGAAATTACTCATCTCCCGAGAGGTTACCAGTTAAAAAGGCCATGTGTTTTACTTAAATTAATACGATAAACTTAGGTTTCTTGTTGCCCTGTAAAACCCGTGATTATTAGTCATGGGGCCCGTATCCACATTGAGGGGCGATTTATTAAAAAAGTAATCAATAGGTCTGATTTTTTGTATTTTCTTACAATTTCCCCCCCTTCCAGACAAGTCTCCGGGGATGGGCCGGCTTCCATCCATGATACTCACCTGAAAAGGGTAAACAATTTTTACATTAAGTGAGCTAATGGGAGATGAGTTATTTCTTTCGTATACTTAACAAATAATAGAATAACAATAATAAAAAATGTACAAATATCATATCTAAAAACAACACTGTTATAAAATGTACCACTATACGTCATTGAACATGATAAAAACAATTGTATTAATAAATGCAAAACACTCAGTAAATATTATACATAGAATAAGATAATCAAAATAAGAAATATGTTGCAGATGGCTTCTGAAAAGTCCAATGTTATTTACATTTTCAAATTTGTATGGAACTGTCCTGACATAATTCAAGAAATAGTACTTTTACACATAACACGATGTTCACAATAATGCAAAAATAATTTAAAATTCAAATATTCATAATAAATCAAAAAGGTAATTAAAATTCCAAATATTCATAATAATGCAAACCGAGATCTGATATAATATAATATCAGTTCATATGATACCAACTATTTCAGTTTGTTGGTGTAAGTAGTTTAAATTGATTACTAGGAAAAAAGTATCTTAGTTTGGAAGCGTGTATTACTTCATAATCCTTTTTTGTAAGCCAGTTAGGCTTATTTATTTTGAAACTTACATTGGATAATTTTTCCATAATTTGATATGGACCAGAAAAAGGCGGACTTAACTTCCGAGTATTCGGATAGTGAAATTCTTCCACTATGACAAGGTCACCAGGTTTAAAAGGCGCTTCCACAAACTTTAAATCATACCTGACTTTATTTTTCAAGTGATGTTCACTTGTTCTTTGGAAAGCCTCTTTTCTGGCTTCCTCTACAGGGGGATAATAATTTTCATTGCCTAATACTGATGGATAAGGTAATTGGCCGAACATTAAGTATGCAGGAGGGTACTTTGTTACTGAATGAGGTGTGTTATTGTACTCATTAATTACTTCCTGCAGAATTTTGGGCCATGGAACGTTTGAAGGGGTAGAATTTACTTTAAGTCTTAGTCGGGTGCAAATTGACTGATTCACACGCTCATTTTTCCCATTACACTGTGGTCTATGAGAAGAAGTAAGTAATTTTTTTACATTCTGTTTATGTACCCATTTACGAAGTTTAGACGCTGTAAACGCAGGATTTCTATCCGTTAAAATTTTCTTGGGAAGTTGAATATTAAAAATCTGTTTAAGAATATTAATGTAGACTTCAGTTGTAACATTTTTAGATGCAAAACCCCAAACATAACGAGTAGCGTGATCAATAGCTATGTGCATATACCTTTTAGATGAATTATAATAGTTAAAACCTCCTACTGAATCTAATGAAATTATATCGAAGGGTAATTCTGCAGGTGGTAATGCCTCCAGAAGACCAAATTTTGGTTGGTGTGATTTTTTGTTCAGTTGGCAGACCTCACAATGCTTGACAAATTGTGTAATATCGTGGGTCATGCTGCTCCAATAGTATTGTGGGGAAATTAAATTTAACATTTTTTGGATTCCGGGATGGCCAAATTCTGTATGGGTATTTATTAGTAATTTCTCTCTCAAGGAGAATGGTACTACAATTTTTTGAAAACCCTTTTTGCGAATTATTACAATGTCATTAACTTTTTGAAATTTAGGCCCTGTTATATTATCTAATTGTTGGTGTTCTTTAATTTCATCTGACGTTAATAAATGAATATGGGGATTTACAGAAAAAGTGGGATTTCTTGAAAGCATGTCTGCTTCAAAATTGGTGGATCCTTTGTTATATTTTACAGTATAATCATACATACTTAATTTTAATGACCATCTGAATAACCTACCTGTTAAATGCCTCACCTTCTTAAGTCATACTAAGGAGGCATGGTCAGTATGTATTGTAAAAGGATTTCCGTGAAGGTAATAATGGAATTTGTCAAGGACATCGATTATTGCTAGACATTCCAGTTCTGTGATAGCGTAATTTTGCTCGTAGGGCCTTAATTGTCTCGAGTGGAACGCAATGGGATGCAAGTTCCCTTTTTCATCCATTTGTTTTAAGACAGCACCTACGGCTTCCTTTGAGGCATCAGTATAGACATGGCATGGGAGGTTAGGATTGAATAATTTTAAAATAGGCCTAGAAATTAATGCGTTTTTAAGCAATTCAAATGATTGTTGACAGGCATCTGACCATTCCCAAGGAGCATCTTTCTTTAACAATTTATTTAGAGGGGCTCTAATTTTAGCGTACTTGTCTATGAATTTGTGGTATACGTTTACAGAACCAAGGAACCTTTGCAATTCTTGAACGTTTTTTGGAGGGATTAATTTTTTAATAGTTTCGGTGTTAGCATTGTCTGGTTTTATTTGGCCGTTACTAATTTCATAACCGAGGAAGTCAATTTGAGATTTAGCAAAGTTACATTTGGAAAATTTTAATTTTAGATTTTCTTGACGGCAAATGTTAAATATAGTTTTAAGGTGATCCATATGCTCGGCATAGGAATCGGAATAAATTATAAAATCATCAAAATAATTGGTAGCAAAATTAACTTTATGTTTATCTAGGATTCTTCGAAGAGCTCTTGCAAATTGAGCTGGGGCATTTTTATAGCCAAAAGGAAGAACCAACCACTCATAAAGACCTTGATTGGTTGCAAAGGCCAACTTATCTGTGTCTGAAGGATGAAGTGGGATATGCCAGTAGCCAGAGGCTAAATCTAGCGTGGAAAAATATTTGGCATTGA
>CAXHSM010001179.1:0-99000 GCA_964019185.1 Maratus speculifer | reverse complement strand
ATATAGTCCGATTTGAAAAATTCTTTTTTTGTTTTTCTTGTATTTACCAATCGCAACTTTTCCGCACTTTAGCGATTTGGAAATAAAAACTTTTGTTTTTTCGCACCACCCTATTGTGCATGTGATACCAATAGGTACTGCCATAACTCATATCGAGCTGTCCCATTATCCGAACTGATAAAAACTGAAAAGCTATTTTATTAAGCACTTGTGAATATATTTTTTACTATCTTTGCAAGAAAAAAGTATTGGATTCATGAAAAAGTTCGAATTCCAGTTTTCGACGGATTTACACGTTTTAGGGATCAGCAGGGCCCGACTTAGACAGTGGGGGGCCCTGGGGCAAACATTATTAGGGGGGCCCCCTTATATCTTTAAATTGTCAATTATACTCAAGTGACTAAAATTAAAATATAAACCTATTGTATGTATGCATAAATTTCGCACCAAGTACTGATTTCAGTATTCATATTTCACATCTTTATACACAATAACACAAGATAGATAATTTTAACTATTACTTTAAGGGAACGTGGGGCTCGGAAACAAAGGGGGTAAGAGAAAAAAAAGACCATTTAAAATTGAAAAAAAAAGAATTTTGGTAATATTTTGTTATTTTATATCATTTGGCCCTCTTTTAACAAGAAACTTTTCTCTCCTTGGGGGGCCCCCTCAAGCCGGGGGGCCCGGGGCAACTGCCCCGCATGCCCCTGCCTTAGTCAGGCCCTGGGGATCAGAGTTCCCAAAAAACATGTTTGTAAAAAATGGCTGTCTGTGAGTTTGTGGTTGTCTATATGTGACACAAATTTTGCGAGTGTTCTGTCTCAAGAACTAATGCACGTAGTTTAATTGTCTGAGCGTAGCGAAGTCTTATACTCAGAGTACGTAACGGTATTAAAAGTCAAAAAAATTCTTTCGTCAAGCAAATCTCAAAAAGTACTTGTCGGATTTCGATTCTGTTTGTACCAGAAGGTACCTATGAAGGTAATCTGGTGAATGCACCTACTTTTAAAAATTAATTCCAAATAGTTTAAAAGTTATATTAAAAAACTTATAAAAAAGCACAATTTATTTGCATACGTCACAGAAATTTGGTGTGCGTGAATTCACCGGCTATATATTTTCATAGATAAACGAATCAGTACATGGAGTAAATAGTAATCATTTACGCACTCAGAAATATTGAATGCAATAAAACATTTTAAAATTTAATCATGCAGGAAAATAAAACTTATTTTTTTATATTAAAAAATGTCATAAAAACTTTGATTTTGAGATTTTGTGATAATCTCTTAATAATTTTTTGATCACTAAAAGAATGTTTTATATATTTCGTGCGTGAAAATTTGAAACAATTACGTTTTTAAATAAAAAGTTTCTTTTATGACATCATTTTCCCTTTATATTTATTTTTATTGCATGTTTTCTTTTAACTTATATTTTGTTTGTGTGTGGAAGTCAATTCTGGTCACTAATTTTTCGGCACGGATACAACAAGCGCATCAGATTTGGTGCAATTTTTTTCAAAGCCCATCATTTGTTTTAAATCATTTTCTATTTTCAAAAAGAACTTACAGTAAATATAATAATAATAATTATTAATAATTATAAAAAGGAATATTTTATATAATTAAGAAATGAAAGTAAATGAACATTATATGAGTAAATAAACAAATAATAAATAAATAAAGCCGGATTACCATCTCAGGTAAAATAATGCCATTTTGACGCCAATTATGTACCCTGGTGCATATGTGATATCTTTTCCCATTTTTCATCCATTTCCTGTTGGCATATAACTTTGAAATTTGGAATATGTATGCATATTTGGGAGCAATACTGGAATAAGACATTGATTTTTTTCAATTCGATCCAAAAAGGGGCAACGGGGGCTATTTTTTTTTAAGATTTATACAATTCATACTGCATAAAGGCGCCACTTACCTATTTTAATATACAAGAAGAAGTAAGTGGTATGTAAAAACAATTATAGTATACATAAATAAAATACTTGAGATAATATACTAGAGATATAAGCACCGGGTTTAAAGAGATTTTTTATGCCAATTAGGCGAAAACATCGTTTTGATTACCAGATACATATAGCATGCTATAATAACACGATATTTATTTATTTCAAAATAAAAAAAAAGGAATAAACGAAAGATTTTCTGTTATAAAAAAAAGAAATAACAATCAATAAATGATAATATTTTTAGAACAAACAATTTATTATAACATTTATATGATAACCAGCATGTTAGGCAACTGAACACCATTTTGGCACCAATTAGGTACCTCGGTGTGTATAGGGCATATATGTGCCATATTTATTTTTAAAACTGAGCATGAACGTTTACCAAGTGTGTTTTCATAGTCGTTTATATCTTTTTGCAACATAGCGCACCTTTCCAAGCCAAAACTGCAAAAAAAAAATCAATATTTGCAGGGGTTTTTTTAATGGAACGCACATTTCGTAATCAGTAGGCTCGATAATCAGACCTCGTTTTTTTGCTTTAAAAGATGATATTTCATACGACGTCTTTTTTGGATTCGTCGTTTTTACATATTTGATAGTATGCGTCTACTCGTTTTGTAACTTTTTTTTTTAACTTTCTTCGTTATTAACAGCGACATTTGGATTTCCTATTTAAATAAAAATTCTTCTAAATACAAAGAATTTTGTTAAAATAAATAAATGAATGAAATGCGGACATCTATTGCTCAAAGCACAAAACTTTTCCTATTGAGTTAATAAAAATCAGTAAAAACATAATTTTTATGATAATAAAAAGATGACGTATGTAATAACAGAGTCATATATTATGTACGTTATGGATTAAATATGAATATTTTTCCACCATTTATAAATAATAATAATAATAAAATAAAATGCGGACAGACCAAAGTCTATATTTGACTGAAAACAACAACCATTTTCTAAATGCTTTTAAAAAATGGCCAATGAAAAGTGATATTTCAAAAGTATTATGGAATTAGTTAAAAACCATTTATTTTAAACTAAATGAATAAAAGATTTATATTTTTAGTGAAATAAATGGGATTTTAAAAATATTTGGAAATTTATCACCATAGATGTATCAATATTACAATCAGTACCTTGTATGCAAAATGGAACAATTAGCAATACTTTTTGCACTCAAAAAATGGTCGTTGCTTCTTTTTAAGGTTAAAAAGTAGATTACGAAATATTCCTATGCAGAGATGCCAAGCCCCCGCTTATTGCACAGCAGAATTTTCTTATAGGAAAAGTTATTTTTTAAATCCGCAGAATGTTCCAATTTAATAAAACAATTTCTGTATCATACAGCACGATAGTGCTGTATATTAGAGCTCAGCTGCATCTCTAATTTTAAAGTCCAAAGTTTGCCTCTTAATAACTTTGGAACTAATCATCGGATGGCGACGAAATTAAAAAGGGAAAGTGTCCTACTCTAGATCTTAAAGTTTACTAAATTCATCCAGATCCACCGATTAGTTTCGGAGATCCAGAACCCCTGTTTTGGCACTTTTTGCTAGTGAAACAAGAAAAAAAGAGAAACAACTCAATTATAGCCCGAACCAGGAAACATTCAGCGACGTGTAATAACTTGTTCGAAAGCTTTTAATTTAGGGATGTGCCTTTTGAAGGTCCGGTAAAAAAATATCAAAAATTAAGGAAATGGCATCTATTTAAAATTTACGTAACGCTATTTCTTCCATAATTTCGTACTATAGAAAACTCTCCTTTTTAATTGCCAATTCAATTATTTCTTTCGAGTTGCCGCAAACTAAAAAACAATTCAATAATTTAAAAAATAATAATAATAATAATAACACTTTTTTTTTTTTTTTTTTTTTTTGTAGATCAATAAAAAATTTTATTCTCCTGATAGATTTTTGAATTTCTGAAATTGACATCATCCGAAACAGAAAATACATATTTTTCATAAACCTATATACAGGGTGTTTCGCTACCAGACCGAGAAACTTTGAGGGATGATAGTACACATGAAAACAAACATTATTAAATAGGATACCATGGGGCGCAAACGCCTTCTGTAGGAGCTAGGGGCCATTAAAAATTAAGGTCCAAAATTTCGAACTGTGATAAAAAACGGAAAAAAGGGTCGATTCGTTTGCGATTTTCACTAAAATCATTCTTTATATCATGATTTTTTTAGAAAAAAATTTTAAAGGTTACGTTCAAAAATCGTCGATAGAGGACGCTTTAGACTTTAGAGTAACGAGCAATTACTTTTTACCATTATTTTGTGCATGGGGTTAAAATTATTCTAAAGTTTAGACTTTAACTTAAATTTTAAGCCCATAATCGGAAACATTGGGATCGGGTAACTAGCGAAAATTGAACTGTGAACAGAGGGGGAGATTTTAAAGGCTCATAAATATTAGACAAACAAATCGATTTTGTTGCGGTTTGCGTGTAAGTCATTCCCTTGGTAATTATTTTATTCAAAATGATACACAGCTTTGGTATCCTCATTTTTTGATAGAGGGCGCTTCGACATGTCTCTGATATTTCAATGGTATTACTCCTGGGTGTTTTACTACCAGACCAATATACTTCCAGGAAGTGTTAGCGATGGAAAGACGAATCGGAATCACATAGGAATGTAACGTTGGAAATGCCTTTTTTGGGAGTTACGGTTAAAGGAAGAAGAGAAAAGAAAACAGAAAGAGCAGAAAAAGAACAACGTGTTAATGTGACAGAAAACAATTTATTTAAATGTTTTACTACAAAAGGTGTTCGAAATTACGACCAGAAATAGTCCGGCATGCTTGACAGAGGCGTTGTGTGGAATTCCTCATGCTTTGAAAGATTTCTGGCATCTCTGATATTTTTCTGGTAGCTACAGAAATATCAGCTGCGCGGTCTTCAACTGATGGTACGGGAGTTTCATACACCCAATTTTTCATTTGAACCCAGCAGAAGAAGCCCATACATGATAGGTCCGGCGATCTGTCAGGCCAGTGAACCGGGCCACCACGACCTATCTACCACTGTCCATATGTTACTTTGAAGTGTCGGCAAACGTCATTGGTAAAATGTAGAGGAGCCCTATCGTGCTGTTCATCGTTCAAATACTTCATTCTACTACCTTTGGAACCGATTTGCGAATGATCACTTCAAAAGGATCGCTGCTTAGGCGCATTACCATTTACCGCAATCTACCGCAAGGAAACCACAGCGCCATCTACCGTCGCTGTCAAACTTGCTGGACTACTTCTGGTTGTAATTTCGAACACCTTTTCTAGTAAAACCATTAAATAAACCTTTTCCTGTCACATTAACGTGTCGTTCTTTCTCTGCTGTTTCCGTTACTTTTTTCTCTGCTTCCTTTAACCGTAACTTGCAAAAAAGGCGTTTCCAACGTTACATTCCTATGTGATTCCGAGTCGTCTTTGCATCGCTAACACTTCCTGGAAGTATGTTGGTATGGTAGTAAAACACCCAAGAGTAATGCCATTGAATGTCAGAGATGTGTTGGAAGCGCCATCTATCAAAAAAGGAGGACACTAAAGCTGTACGCCATTTTGAATAAAATAATTAGCAAGGGAATGACTTACACGCAAACTGCAACAAAATCGATTTGTTAATCCCATATTTATGAGCGTTTAAAATCTCCCCCTCTGTTCATAGTTCAATTTTCGCTAGTTATCCGATCCCAATGTTCCCGATTTTGGGCTTAAAATTTAAGTTAAAGTCTAAACTTTAGAATAATTTCAACCCCATGCACAAAATAACGGTAAAAAGTAATTGTTCGTTACTCTAAAGTCTAAAGCGCCGTCTATCGACAATTTTTAAAAGTAGCTTTTAAAAAAATTTCTAAAAAAATTGTGATATAAAAAATAATTTTAATGAAAACCGCAAACGAATCGACCCTTTTTTCCGTTTTTTATCATCGTTTGAAATTTTGGACCTTAATTTTTAATGGCCTCTAGCTCCTACAGGAGACGTTTGCGCCCCATGGTTTCCTATTTAACAATGTTTGTCTTCATGTCTACTATCATCCCTCAAAGTTTGTCGGTCTGGTAGCGAAACACCCTGTATAAACTGTAACTAAATATTAGTTAAAACAACATCGCACCTTTATTTGAGTGTTTTCGACGTCAAAACAGTTACTACAATGCAGATATTTCAATTAAAAAGGGATAATTTAAAAAAAAATTCTTCTGTGTTTATAACAATAACGATTTGAAAATGAAGCTATAAAATCTGTGTAAATACCTATGGTCATAAGAAAATCTGCTTAGATACCAAGAAACTGCAGTGGGACTACTATCTGGGAAGGGGCGGTTCTGTCGCCAAGTTTTTCGCCAACTTAGCAATATATCGCCAAGTTTGGCGCCAAAAATTACTCGCCAAAATTGAAGCCAACTTGGCGTTTTTTCTGGTATTTCGCCAAACTAATATGCCTACTAATAACTTTAAACTAATACTAATAGTAGTTTACATTTGTTAGTTGAAATTGATTAATAAAGTTCCTGAAAGGATCTTAAAAAGCTATGAAATCATATAAAAAACTGGTCGAACCAGAGAAAAAAGTAGAGCTCGATCTAAAAAAATGTTACAGCAAAAATTGGGAAATGTTTTCAAGCTAAATATGTGCGTAGAAAAGAAATGGAATCAGATGATCTGTAAAGCTCATAAAATAACCCAAATTTTTCTTAGCTGAAAATGTGGACTGAGCTTTTCTGGTGCCTTATATTCAAAATTATACTATTATCCATTCAAATTGATTACTGAGATGTCAATAGTCAATAGAATGTATTGTTATGTTGTCTCAATAAGTGAAACTCCAAATAAGTTAAACTCCACATAATAATTTAAACTCCATAACGCTAAATGAATATAAACCATGAAGTAATAATTAAAGTATAACATTAATATAATCAGGTTGTTGAGGAATTGATGTAGATAAATATGTCTGAATACAAATATTTAGTATATGGCTGAATCGTGTCTGTTCAAGGTTTTGAGTTTACTTGGAGTATTGATCTTCCACTTATCAAAACCGCTAAAATCGAACTGCTCTCATACTTCATTAAACCAGCCCGTAACGTATAGTTATGAACCTGAATTTTAAAACTGGTTATGGATGATTGAAATATGGAGTGAGTTAAAAATACCTCTTTTTCCCCGATTGATTTTAAGGCACCAGTAAAGCTCAGTCCTCATTTTCAGCTAACAAAAATTTGGCTTATTTTATGAGCTTTACAGATCATCTGATTCCATTTCTTTTCTACGCACATATTTAGATTGAAAAGATTTCCCAATTTTTGCTGTAACATTTTTTTAGATCGAGCTCTACATTTCTCTCTGGTTCCACCAGTTTTTTATATGATTAAAATACCTTTATCCAAAATGCCGGAGACTTGGCAGCTCTGCCTATAACATTTTAATTAATCACGGTACTTTTTTTAATCGGATTCAAATTTAGTGAAGACAACGTTTTTTGGCCAAAAGCAGCTTTTTTCCACATGTGTAACTATGATACAATTCCTTGATGCTGAAATAAAATGTTTTGACTTATGCTATTATTGCTTCCTCTTATTTATTTATTTGAATTTTAAATAAGATGACTCAAAATCGTGTTTTTTTAAATGTACGGAAAAAATGCATTTCGAGAGAAGGCGAAAAGAACAATATTTAGCGATTTATTACCTGCGTTTGGCTAAGTGTCTTATTACCTTGTATTTAATACTCTTCACAATACTTCGCTGCTATATGGACTTAGGCGCTTTTATAAAATGTTTGACGTAATTTGGGCTTAAGAAAGTGAGTTTTTTACTGAATAATACAAATAAATGAAAAATGAATACTAAGAAATACTAATAAAAGAAAAATGAAGCATTATATTGATCTATGTATATTTAAAAATGCATCTGCTAGCACTAATTAGATAATTTATGTGTATATAATAGGAGATAAATAGCTTTTGATGCTGTATTTCTATGCTATAAAGCATTAACGTTTGTGTGTTTTTCGTTATCATTGGGAGTACCTAGCCGATTTAAAAAACTAGTCGTTGGGGGCCATCGTAACACTTACCCATCATAGATATGCATAATATAAAATATGAAAATAAAACATGTGTAAACTGTTTATAAAATGCATTGAAATTGCAAAACAAAACTTAAACATGCAATTCAATACTTTTAATATACATAGCTCTATATATATGCTCTATAATGAATTGCTGATGAACCCATTTCGACAACTTATACAAAACGCCAAAATACTCAAGTAAGTACCAGATTGCGTAAAAGAAACAGCCTTATAACTCCAAAAATAATAATCATATTAACTAAAAATTTACTGCGTCGAATTAACTGTCTCATTTCCAATTAAAATATATCTTTGTATTGAAATTTGAATGAAACACAGGGTCATGAAAAATCGAAGAATGTGAAAAACAGGATTACAGATATCTCGGCAACTAATAATCCGATCGACTTCGTTCTTCATACAAAATTTGTGTTATTTTATTGCCTTTTATGTCCACTCCTTAAAATAAAAAAATTCGAAAATTTTTATATATCTTTCATCAGAACGAATTTTTCGAGAGTCCGAAAAAAATAGTTCCGGATAATCGAGGTTACTGATATTAAATAGGCTTCGTTCCATTCTTACATACTAAGTACATACAAAATTTCAAGTCTCTATCTCAATTTGTTCGGGAGATAGAGCAGTTACAGACAGACAGACAGACAGACACACAGACGGACGGACGGCAAAATTTTTTTTCTAAAAATATGTTTTTCGGAATCTCTAGTATCTGAAACGTGTAAATCCGTCAAAAATTTTTTTCGATTTTCAAAACGATTGCAAGACTTACCCTATACTGCGTATGATGGGTAAGTAATAATGTGGGCAAAAAATGTTGGTTACATCTTTGCTGCAAAATATACTATATTTTGCGCAGGAACAATAATCACCATCAATGCACAAGCAAAAATAGTTCTAAAATTGAGAATTCTTTGATGTTGATATGACTAAAAATTTAAAATCTTTTTTTTTGTGGCAACTTTTAAGATATAATATTCTCGTTATGAACGATTCCTAAAACATTAGACAATTTAATTTGACAAATTAAACATTTTTTTTTTCTAGAAAAAGTTTTAAACCCAATTTATTGAGAATATTGCAATTTCTAGGATACTGTTGGGGTCAGAAACTATAACTTTGGCATCACAGTAACTTCTAAGATGTAAGTGCTCGTTTAGAACAAATTTTTAAAAAAGGATTCCTTAACTCTTATCGACAACCTCATTGCATCCGTGGAAAACAGATATTCAACATTATAAACTATTTGGACAGATTTCACACCATATAAAATACACTCCATTCTCTTAAAACATAATAGTTTATGTTATTTATAGTTTCTCAAATCGGTGCGAAGCTTTTGTTTATGCTTATGACATCATTTCAAACAGTTATATTTCCAATATAGGAAAATTTGGTGTTTTATTTTCTGTATTACTTTTAACATTTTGCATCTTTCCAATTTTATATCCATGCATGGTTTGCTTTTCTTTTATAAAAATAGTATATGCAAATTTATATATAAGATTTTGTAATTCTATGATTCAATATGCTTATTTTCATCAGATTTTATCACAATGAATGGCCAATTAAAGGTAACATTTCATTTTCTTTACTTATCGCAAGTTATTAAATGTGTATTCTCAGAAATATCGCTCGGACTAATCCCTCAGAGGGAAGTTCTAGTTTTATATGTTCCATAATACAGTTTATTTTTTACTGTTGATAAAATAAAAGAGTTAAATTAAAAAAACATAGATGTTTTATTAGGATTTTTTCCCAATTATATTACTATTTGTTTAAAAAAAATCCTTTTTGGATCACAAATTTGTAAATTTTTTAAAGTGTTTATTTCACTGTTTACATTCGTAAAGTAACGTGGATTGTAGAAAATTGCGGATTATGGGTGCGCGGATTATCGATCTTTGGCTGTAATAAATTTGCTTGAGTTCTACAATTTGTGATCTTAAATTTTGGCCTTATACACTCAGCATACATGAGAATGATGCACTTAGACATAACTGAATCTTAGAGCAGACCCAATATCTTCAAGGTCAAATGAAATTTCACGGAAACTGGCTATGTAATCCCTTTTTCTTTTCATTCTAATTTTAAGGCGGGAAATTCACCCAGAATTATGATGAGGCACATCTCTGACACTGGGGTTGAAAACAGTCTTATTTTCTCGCTTTTCAGGTACATTTGTAATTATATAACCAACTCAGACCTGGTGTCACCAGGAGGCAATACTAAAATACACTCAACAAATTAATATAAATGCTCATTGAAATGTTCAAATTACATCTGGACTTCTTAAATTAATAATGTTCATACATAAGAATTATCGATATATAGATTTATGCATCTTTGGAGTCCATCTGTCTGTCCGTCTGCATATAACAGAGAAAAAACTATCCAACCGAATGCTTTGAAATTTTAAATATATAATTATTATAAAATTTTGTTGAGTAATCTCAAATTTTATGAAAATCGGATGTCTAGTTTAATGACAGGGACAGTAAAATTGTCAAGGGTAATAGCATTCGTAAATGGTTTGGGGAAATGTCCCACCCCAAGTCCCCTTAGTGAGAGCCCTAAATGTATAAAGTAGTGTGTAAGGCTCAAGATTTTTTTCTATAAACTTAAATTTTCACAAATTTATGTCACAAATTTTTTGTAAATTTCCTTTCTACAATAAACGTTATACTTTTATGATTTCTTTTTGTTTTATAAATAATATTCAAATGCCTCAAAAATTAAAGTGATTCTTTAAGAAATTAAACATGAATTAAATATATATAAGAAAAGTCGTTAATTGAAAGATACATAAAAAAGTAGAACTACAAACAATAATGTACAAATAATTTTTTTATTAGAAGCAAAAAGTTGTTTTATTCCTTTGTTCCATGTCAGCATGACTATAACACAATGAATACATTAGGTAATCAACATTTAATAAATATTATGAAGTAAGTACATGCATGGAACTGTGCAAACATAATATTATCATTTTAGGGGGGGGAAGGTTAGGATCTGGCATATGATATTGTAAGATATCTCTATGGAGAGTGGCGTTTGTCTTTTGATATCATTTTTGATCCAATCAAAAATTTCTCTTTTGATTTGTAATATGCTCTTTGGTTCAAAATAGCATGTTATTTTTTTCCAGCCTTTTATCTGTTTTTACGAAAATACAAGATTATTAAAATCACTAAATTATTGTAAAATTGTTTAATTTTAAAATATGGAATACTCCAGTTCTGCCTATTCTTTTTTTTATATGTATGCATATATAATCGCTGTTCAAGGAATATTTTGTGACGTATATTTGGAATGAAGCTTGTATTTATGAATAAATAAGAGAGATACAGAAGGAATATTGTCCACTTGTATTGTTTTGATAAGAATTTCTACCTACCACCCATTCCGCCTCTGTTTATGACAAGTGAACAAGGACTTTATTACAGTTGAATGCATCATTTAACAAAAAACTATTATAAAATGCTTTTAAATACTAACTACTTCTTTTAAGTGTTATTTGATATAAAATTTTTTCACTTGCAAAGTGATATTTTATTGACTTCTCTTCATTTGAATCATAAAATAATGCGAAAAATAAATGAAATCAGTTTTTTATATCCCATGGAACAAAAGAAATAAATTCGAGAAATCACAAATTTTTTTCATTTTGATAACGATATCATTTCCAGGGAAAAGGGGGTAATTACGTATGATATCTGAAGGGGGAAAAGGATCCAAAATTACCAAAACTTTGATAATGTTATGTTTGCACAGCCCTTAAAAGGAGAAGTGTTTTGTGGTTGCACATTTTTTGTATAACATTTTTATTAACAGCCAGGTACAGGGCCAGAAAAAGGAGCAAACAGAAAAGTATTGAGGCTTCGACTGTTCACCTCTAAAATAGGATTAAGAAAATTTTCTTGCATGAAAAGAATAATCTACTTTTACATGTATAGAAGTATTAAGTGAATTTTACATAGAATCTTCTTTAAATGGTACTTAAAAGTACCGTCAGAATATAAAGGGTTAATTAACAAATCTAAAAAATCAATATATAATTATTAAAAACCTTCATCTTTTTCATAAGACCATAGATGGCAGCATCCTTAAATTAAATTTAAATATTATTACAATTGGAAAATATTATTTTCAATTTACAAAATTTAGCAAAAAACATGAGTTATCTTTTGGAAAAAATTTGCATGCATGCACAAACATTTGCTTGTATCATAACAGAACAGGAAGAAAGACAGAACATAGCTCAATCAAAAGTTAACATTGAGTTTAACCCTATAAAACAACATCCTTCCGCATATTAACAATAGTATATTCCTGGTGAATTTAATTATGTTATTTCATTTAATGCCAAGCATTTTTGGCGTTGGTAATCTTGAAAATCGATTTTCCCGCCAAATCTGGTGATAAGTTTCCAGCTTTCCACTTTTGATTGCTGTAAACTCTTCAACAACTTATTAGCTGTTTCAATCTTCATTTAGATTAAACTACAAATTAATTAAATTAATTATTATTTTCCCAACCATGTGACCTATCCCAATGACCTTTTCGTACCTCAAAATGGTAAAACACAAAATCAAGTCATAGATTATCAGAGACGTTTTTCAGATAAAATTTGCAAACACACAAGATTTGGCCATATTATGATATATGATTATTCTTCCTTGGCGACCAGTTTGGTCTTCGTTAAATACGAGCTAAGCACTGCATCACTCTACTTTTATTCCTAAATTAATTTGCATTTTACTTGCTCAATCCTTTACCAAACCAGAAGATTCAGACAAAGAAATTAAGAATTCAATATTTGGTACTACTTGATTACCTCGTCGATAAAACAAAAATTATCGCCAAACTATAAGATAAAATGGCAATAACGGCTGGTTGTAAATGTTACATTCACTTCATGGTTATTGCGTCATCAAATGATATTTTACGTCAACATTTTATTTGTATTTTATTAATATTTTGTTAATGTAACTTTTTCTGCAGTTGTTTAGATAAAAAAAAAAGTGTCAATTTGTGTAATCTAGCGAACAGTTTGGCGATTTATATAATTTGGCGAAATTGGTCGATGGGATAACAGAGTATTTTTATGTTAGACAGCGCATAGGATAAATCACCAAGCATTATTCCTGTCTTATTTTTTCATATTACAGTAATTTTTTTAATGTAATCCTTTCACTCTTTTTTATTTAAAATATAGGATTTACATTTAAAACTGAAATATTTAAAACTCGTAACTTTTACTTATTTTGTAAAAAAAAAAAAAAAAAAAAAAAAAAAAAAAAAAAAAAAAAAAAACAGAAAACTATGACACTTATTTTCAAATCAAAACATTGTTTTAATTTATCATGCGAAAAAATATATATATATTAACTGGTAAGTTGAAAAATTGCATTAGCAAGAATTATGCTTGTCTAACATAAAAGTACCAAAAAATCTTTACGATCAGCGAAACTTTGATGTGGTTTTATTTAAAAAAAAGAATTTCGCTTTTTTAATCAAAAGGAAGCTTTGCATACGAAAATCGAAGATGTATATGACAGTGACATGATTTGGACTATTATATTATAAATTAAATCATAGCGATGGAACAGTATTTGATGATTTATTCCCAGCATTTGCTAAAGTAGCAAAATGGTCGCTTGATGTATAAAAAAAAGCAAAGTGGTCAGCCTGGAACTATTTATGATAATCACATGATTAGGCTATTACAATAGAGATGATAGGAGGCAATATTGCCATCTCATAAGAAAAATTTGTATTTGATGATGCAGGACACAAAAGAGATGCAAAAGGAACACCTTGGAAAAAATGCATTCCTGATTAGCTTATAAAACTATTATTTTTGAACTGAGTAAACATGCCGAATAAATATTTATTAATTAATTACATAAATTTAGAAAAATACTCAGGTCATGATGGGTGCAATGAATGCGTGAAAAATAAGACATGCTTTATCTAAATCCTTTGAATGTCTTTTAAGAAGAAAATTTCGCCATTTAGATTTTTTTTCTTTTGCACAACAAATAATTTTAGCATACTTTTCTTCTGTTTTTAAAAGAGTTATTTCAATAAAGTTTTTGCTATCGCGTAACAGACAGAGGTACAATTTATACTTTTCAGGTCAGATTAAGATTTAATTTTAGTGGAAAGTAAAAAATATATATATATATCAAAAGGTTTTATTGAAAACTAATGAACAGGTCGGGAGTTATTTGCTTTTTATAAAAATGGCAATTGTGACAATAATGGAAAATTTTTATTTTATAAGGAAATGCTAAACCACAAGAGATGTGGTAACAGTAAATACAACAATAGGCACAAGGTTCATACTCAATTTTGACGACCATAAATATATATATATATATGTGCAAGTTATTTTTAAGAGTTTAATTAGTATAAGAAAAAAAAATTTTAATAAATTATTATCAACTAATCTTTTGAAAACATATTGTAAAAACAAAACATTTTATCCTATATCAATCACAGGTGTTCTTTTAGTTGACAATGTCTAGAAGATTATTGAAAGTACATTTGAGAAATACAATAATTTTATCATGTATGTGTCAAGAGATGTTTTCTTAGATTCCCATTAGTAGAAAATACTTTGGAACATCTTTCACAAACAAATGGTTTTTCACCTGTGTGCGTCAAGAAATGGGTTCTTAGATTACCATTCAAAGAAAATCTCTTGGAACATAATTCACAAGCAAAGGGTTTTTTTCCAGTATGTGTCAAGAGATGTTTTCTTAGATTCCCATTAGTAGAAAATACTTTGGAACATCTTTCACAAACAAATGGTTTTTCACCTGTGTGCGTCAAGAAATGGGTTCTTAGATTACCATTCAGAGAAAATCTCTTGGAACATAATTCACAAGCAAAGGGTTTTTTTCCAGTATGTGTCAAGAGATGCCTTCTTAAGTCACCATTACCAGAAAATCCTTTGGAACATATTTCACAAACAAAGGGTTTTTCTCCAGTATGTGTCAAGAGATGCCTTCTTAGATTACCACGCTCAGAAAATTTCTTAGAACATACGTCACAAGCAAAAGGTTTTTCTCCAGTATGTGTCAAGAGATGCTTTCTGAGATCAGTATTATGAGAAAAACCTTTGGAACATATTTCACAAACAAAGAGTTTTTCTCCAGTATGTGTCAAGAGATGTCTTCTTAGACTACCATGCTCAGAAAATTTCTTAGAACATACGTCACAAGCAAAAGGTTTTTCTCCAGTATGTGTCAAGAGATGCTTTCTGAGATCAGTATTGTGAGAAAAACCTTTGGAACATATTTCACAAATGAAAGGTTTTTCACCTGTATGACTCAAGAGATGTTTTCTTAAAATACCATTTAGAGAAAATCTCTTGGAACATATTTCACAAGCAAAAGGCTTTTCTCTTGTATGTATCAAGAGATGTCTCCTTAAGTCACCATTACGAGAAAATCCTTTGGAACATATTTCACAAACAAATGGTTTCTCTCCTCCTGTATGCATCAAGAGATGTTTTCTTAAATCACCATTATGAGAAAATCCTTTGGAACATATTCCACAAACAAAGGGTTTTTCTCCTGTATGCGTCATGAGATGGATTCTTAGATTACCATTCTGAGAATATCCTTTGGAACATAGTTGACAAACAAAACGCTTTTCTCCAGCATGCGTCAAGAGATGGGTTTTTAGATTACCATTGTGAGAAAATCCTTTGGAACATATTTCACAAATAAAAGGCTTTTCTCCTGTATGTGACAAGATATGTTTTTTGAAAGCACTGTTATCACGATATCCCTTTGAACATACTTCACAAACAAATGGATTATCTCCTGCATGAATGTTTTTCAGATGCCTTCTTAGAGTACACTTCTTAGAAAATCTTTTGGAACATACTCCACAAATAAAGTCTTTTTCTCCTGGATCAATGGAGGAATGTTTTTCTTTATCCCCATTTCGAGGAACTATGTGCTGATGACTAAAGCAAGAATTTTCTTCTGCAATTGACGACATTTTTCCAAGCGAAAAAGTTTTGTTTCAGATGATAACAGAAATTTCTTCCAAGAATCAGTATTTATCAGATTTTTGCGATTTTCATTCAAGAAAATGACTTATTGAACTTCAAGAAAAAAATTTCATATGACTTTGTATCTGAAAACAGAAAGAAAAATATAATAAACAAGACATTTTTAAACAAGCTGCATTAATTTTAATTCTAAATTAAGTAGCCGATTTTGCAATTTTCATTTTCTTAACTAGCACAAAATTCATTCATTAAATTATCACATAATACATTCTTAGACATATGAGACTTGACTCGAGTGTAGATACACATGTGTTTATTATTCGAAATGTTGACACTGCTCTACCTACATCTTTCTCTAGAGTTTATGAGATATGAGCTGTACATATAAAATATTATCACGTTAGGGAAGAAAAGGGAGGGTTCTGGCACTTAACACTGTGAGATATCTCTAGGGGGAGGGGGAATTCTTTTTTTTTTGGTATCAATATCATTTTTGGTCCAACCCATTTTGCGAAGCGACACACAAAAACTCTTAAAAGTTGTGGATTTGAGTATGGAACTTTCAGAACTGTTTTTGAAGCACCAGTTACTAAACCATTCAACAAATTCTTGCAAAATTCACAAATGTTTTCAATATTTTCCATGCATACAATTAATATCATTTGGAATTGCTAGAAATCCTTATTAGCCAGCCTGCACAATGCAGTAGAAAATTGTTTTGACAAAATTTATGGAACAAAACTAGTTGATTCCTGTTACTGTGGTGTATTTTTTTAACATATATTTCAATAGTATTAAGAAATAGATACAATGGAAGAAAGTTTAATATATAGAACTTACATCAAAGTCATTTGAAAAGTTGCAATATAAGCTAGTAAAAAAAAAGTTTACAGCATATCTCTATATTTTGCAGTTTTCGAAGACTACCTAAAAATTTACTCATCAGTAGCGAGAAAAATGATGTTTTCCCAACCTTGTGTAAATAAACTTTTAACAGCAGGTTCCATCCATTTTGTCCAATCAGAATATAGTGTTATGTATTATTTTCATGGTACTACTCTTCATTCGTACAATACTTGAAATTTATGCCAGGAAAATTTTTATTTGCACAATAATAAAGCTGTCAGGGAGTGATTATGTGGTTTTTGCAGGGTCTTTGTAAGCTCACTTTTGCATCAAGGCTTTTCACAGTTCCTCCTAGACCATCACAGGAACTTTTCCCATGTGATGTGGCAAAAAAATACCACTCGGCATGAATACCAAAGTCAGTTTTCTGCAAGAATATGTTTAAGAAGTGCTTTCTGTTTTTATACTGAGCAACGCATCCATCTGAAAAATAAAATATTTTATTGATTTTGAGGTTTTTCTTGCTCATGCTGTGATGGGTTTGGAATAAATTAATGGCGACAGTGTTGTGCTTCAAACATTCTGAAATGAATACATAATTGAGATAGTCAATAATGTCTATCTGTCTTAAAATATGCTATAAAAGGACGAAAATACCCTGGGTACAATGATAGGACTGCACCTAATCTTGTATGACAAAAGCATAATTTTCAGCAAAATCGCAAGTTATCAATTTTCCTTTTCTTTTTAAACTAGAATTTCAAGTAAATAAAAACTTAAAAATCTTAATAAAACGCCATTATTTTTTTAGTCTTTATTAAAAAAATCAAGTTATCATCATTAAAAAATTTTTTAATGATGTTTTAAGATTTGATACTTCTTATTGTTTTGCATAAGTTTAAACTTATATTCTATGTAATTGCCTAAGAGTAGAAATATACAACTTCTTATTTCAAATATAAGGAACCAGTTACTTGAAAAGTTTCAATTAACGTTTTTCATTAAAAAAGTAATAGCTCGAAATCTCAAATTTTCTCCTTGAAATTTTGCATGTTTGTAGCCAAAAAAATCAAAGATTAATAATTTTATTTTTGAAAAAAATTATAAATTGTGCTTAAAAAATTTAAATTAAAAATTTTTTTTAATTTGTCAAAAAGATTTTTTTACTCAAAATTGTTAGTGTTGCATGCATATTATAACCCTTAAAAAGGAGCTTTTAAATAGGATATAACTCATATATCTGGCCCAATTTGTTAAAGAAATGTAGACAATTTTGTGATTGAGAATTTAATAAAATTTGGTCATATTTAAAATTCTGTTAGGAAAAATACACCAAGGGGAAAAAATTAAAAAATTAGATTTTTCATATATTCCATGGATACAAGGTATAAATCAAAATTATTGTCTGAGCGAAGCAAAGGCTAATACACATTGCATTATTACTTTCTGGACATAATAGCTACAAAATGATATTAAAAGTCAAACAAAATTCTTTCGTCAAGCAAATCTCAAAAAATACTTGTTGGATTTCGATTCTGTTTATACCAGAAGGTACCTATGAAGGTAACCTACTGAATGCACCTATACAACAAAAAATTAGTTCCAAATAGTTTAAAATTATATTTTAAAAACTGATTTTAAAATAGCACAATTTATTTGCTTATGTCGCAGAAATTTTGTGTGCGTCAGTTTCATCGATCGGATGCTTTTGTAGACAACCAAATTGGAATATATGGAGTAAATACAAAATATTTAGGCACAGTGAAAAAGTTGGACATTTACAACTTTTATGCATGTAGGAATACTTAATTGCATAAAAATATATTATAATTTAATCAAGCAGAGGGGAAAATCTGATCTTTTTTTTTCTCTTTAAAAAAATGGCGTAAAAAACTTTGATTTAATCTTACGATAGGAAATTTAATCGCCAAAAGAATATTTTATATTTTGCGGGTGAAATTTAGAAACAATTACAGAATAACTTCTTTAATTTGGAATCGTCGCGATTACAGTGAGTCCAAATTATAGAAAATTCCAGGATTACAGAAGTTTTTTAGCTAAAATGCAAGAAGATAAATGATAATCCTAATATCTCTAATTAATATGGCAAATACAAAGAAATAAGGAACTGTATAATTGAAAACATTGAGAAAAATCAATTCAAAATGCTCAAAGTTTTTTTTTTTTTTATTATGTATATTTTAGGCGGTGAAGCCATCTGTTGTAAATTTTAAAAACAACATGTGTAGGATTTTTTTAAAAATTGTGATTTTTGATGCATGAATACTTAAAAAATAATGGATATCACAAGAATGATAGACTTACCATGAAAAATATTGAAAAAGTAAATTCTAAACACCTCCCCCCCCCCCCCAAAAAAATACACTCAGAAATTTAAGACTTACAATTATAATTTAAAAAGCAACCTTATAATTACAGTAACGTATTTAAGACTGTGATATACAACGCTAATATATAAAAAATTAAATACCAAGCAATTCTAAAAGTCAAAGTAAGTCACAAGTTAAATACTTAAAAGAAATAACAATTAAAAAATCCAATTTTGTGATATTTTTGTGACATTTTATTATTTTTGGAAAAAGAAAAATAAATTAAAATTCTATTAATCATGAATTTTTATAACTTAATATGAAAAAAGACACCTATATTAATTACAAATGTAATTTAGAGGGTTCTTACAGTTTTAAAATTGAAAAAAAAGTTGTGTTATTATGTAATCTTTTCATTTTACTAACCATTTTCTGAAATTCATTTATATATGAGTTAAGGCACCATCTATTATCTCTAACTCAAAATAAAAACAAATAAATGTGCAGAAGTCTCCAGATTACAGAAGTTTCTGGATTATAGAAGTCCGGATTAACGATGTTATATTTTATACTTATTCTATCCGCATGAAAAAACATGAATTTTATCATACTCATAAATAACATAAATTACAAATTAAAATATATATGGAACTGATATAAGACTAAAAAAGTCAATTTTTTTCTTTTTTAACTTAGCTGAATGTTTCATTGTTTACATCTGTAAATTATGTGTGGATTTTAGGGTTGCAAATTTGGGGGAGTCTGCTGTATTTGTGATGATGTAAAGATTTCAGGGTTGCATATTTGAGAAAGTTTACAATACTTTAATTTTTTTTAATAGATTAAAAATCATAGGAACAATAATTTTACCATGATATAACGGAGGGTTGAGAAATGCTCTGCTAAACTCATATAAGAACTTTTAATTGTACTTACCTATACTATGAATCCAGATATGATAAATTATCAAAAATGAGTGTCTTTTGCCAATTTTGTTATCAATATCTAATCATGTACCTTTAATAAATAGAAAACATGATTAAAAATGGCAAACAATATAAAAGCAAACTAAAATAACAAAACCAGTTATTTAGCATATACATATATTAAATACAGAAAAATTATTAATCAAAAAAATTATAAATATAAATTTATTAACTCTCTCAAATCCGCACAGCTTGGGGCCTGAAGTTTTGCGAATTTTAAAATTTTGCAGATTTCTAGTCGTTGCTTTATTTACATTTTTTAAGCAATAATTCAAATGTTATTAGTAATAATGCAATTGAAACAATAATGAATGCTAAAAATATAATAAAATATTAAAATAAATAAGGATGTAAAATAATAAAAATTTAGGTGTAATTTTTAAAATATTAAAAGCAAAGGTTAAGTTAATAATCAATAATATAATCAATAATTACTATGATTCATTATAAAGATAAAAAGTATTTTTCCTAAATTATTCAATGCAACTTGCCTCATAAAGGTATATTACTAAATTCACATCAAAATTATAAAATAAGAAAGTTCTATTTCAGGTTTAATTTTATAAGAAAAAGGTTTAATTTATACACAAGTATATTTAATTAGAAGATTATCGTTACTAAAGATATCAGCAATATCTTGATTTTTTTATATATATATATAAATTTATTCTTTCTTTATGAACAAACATGAATTCAGTAACGATAACAAAAGTTACAAATTAAAATATGTATGGAATTGATATGAGCAAAAAAAAGTCAAATTTTGTCCCTATATCTGAAGTGAATGATTCATTGTTTACATTAAATACATTACATTCATAAATTATGTGTCGATTTGAGGAAGTCTACTGTATGAATATACAACACTACACACAGCAATAAAAAATACATACAAGGTATTTTTTTTTATTGCAGATTTTTATGTACTTCAGAATGACTAAATGTATAATGCAACATATATAAATATATTGTATCAATGAATATACAAATGTTATATCTATAATTACTATTATTATTATTATTACATATCAATAACGATGCAAAAAGAAAAAAAAAAAAAAAGATGCAAATAAAAAAAGCAAAAAAGTCAATTAATATTATCGCTATAATTACATTTTTATGCCATTACTGGCATTGAAATATCTACAGATAGATACAGCTGCCACAGAATTCATGAAGCGCGACATTTCATGTGTCTGTCTGAAATCCCAAATGCCAAATTTGATTTTTTTTTTCCAGATTTTTCGATTTTTGCAAAATTTTTTACTTTAGATTTTTTATTTTTACAATCTTTTTGCTCAAGATTTTTAGATCTTTTTCAAATTTTTTGTTCCAGATCTTTAGATTTTTATAAATTTTTCATTCAAGAATCATACATTTTTACAAATTTTTCCCTCTGAATTTTTAAATTTTTAATTTTAGATATTTACAATTTTTTGGTTCATATTTTTAGACTTTTGCAAATATTCAGCTCTGAATTTTAAGATTTTCACAAATTTTTTGCCCCAGATGTTTAGAACTTTAAGATTTACAAATTTTTTGCTCACTTTTGTAAATTTTACTTATCATTCTTAGTACAGTTGAACCTCGAAAATCCGGACCTCCAAATTCCGGAAATCTCTAAAATCCGGACATTTTTCCGCTTTCAGTTTTATTAATTTTTAAAATAAAACATAGCTGTAATTTTCATCAATTGCAGTTAAATTCTGATAACTACTGTAAAATCTCGTTAATCGTTCCTTCCCGATCAAACGCCCCCTCCCTACTTTATAAAAAATTTGAAATTTTCAAAACATCGCGAGAAAACGCCTTCCCTCTCAAAAAAAATCGCTGAAAACGGATGAATCATGCTCAAATGAAAGAATCATGAATCTTTGATGAAATGTGCGATTTTTCGAGATTTTTTAATTAATTTCATGCTTGTTTTGGCCTTTTTTTAAACAAATTTCTCCTTTTTTCTGCGTTTTTTCGAGAGAATTTACATTTTTTTTTAAACCCAAAATTTTTCAAGTATCAAAATTCATGAATCATTCAACGACTCATTCATTTCATCATGACTCATTCCTGTAAATATTGTTGAACGCCCGTGGAAAATCCCGTGTACCCTCCTCTAACTATTGTACGATTTTTCGTCACGTTTGGGGGGGGGGCAGATTAACGGTATTTTACGGTATATATATATTACCATGGCTTATTTATGAAATGATATAGTAAAATTTCAAATAAATAAATAAAAATAAAAGTCACTAAAACTTTAAAAAATGTATTATCGGAAGAATCGTTATTTGTTTGCACTGGGAGAAAAAATTGCATTTTTTGTTTGTTATTATATAGCCATAAAAAAGATTTTTTAATAAACCTCCAAAATCCAGAAAATTCGAAAATCCAGAATCGCTACGGTCCCAAAGGTTCCGGATTTCCGAGGTTCAACTGTAATATCATTACTTATAAATTTTTTGCTCCTGATTTTTGATTAAAATTTTTTTGCTCAATTTTTGTAAATTTTACTTATCATTCTTATTAATTTTATTACTTACAAATTTTTTGCTCCTGATTTTTAGATAAAAAATTTTTTTTACAAAATTTTCCTCTATTTTTTAATTTTTACTGTGCATATGAACTCCTGTGTGTACTACTTTCCAAAATGCATAAAATACAATACTTATCAAATAAAATCAATAAAAATTCGTTTGCATTTATTTCTCACACGCATATATTTTTTTATGATGGACGATATTTATGCATATCATCTTCATACTTGTAACTTAGCAACACACAGACATCACAAAAATCCTCCTCCTCATCTTCCCCATCCTTTAATTAACAAAGAAAAAGAAAAAAAAAGGCCCCAATAACAGGATTGCTCACTCCACAGATCAAATATTAATCTTGCCTAAATATGTTATTTGCAAAATATACCTATTCTCCAAACAAGCCACAGTGTTTGCAAAATACATAAAAACAAATTTCAACTACATCCATTCTCATTGATGAAACCACACAACAACTGCTGTTTATCAATCATCACTTTATAAAATAAACAAAACTCACAAACGAATTTTAAAAGAATTCAAGAACCAATTTTGCAATAACAAAAACTCCTTTATTGCTTATTTTAGAATTCAGCAATAGTTTATTATGTTTATATTTTTTTGTAGATTTCAATAAACTTTATAGAGCTACTTAACTAAGCGATGAATTATTTAAAAAAAATATTTACTTTCAATTGAACAGAATAGAATCAAATTCAATTTATGAGCAACAAAATGTTTTAAATTTGTTTGCGAATTTTTCTTCAAACCAATTAGCTGTATTTAAATTAAAATTTCGATAATATTCGGTAAACTACTTAAAAATAAATAATAATAATGTAAGAAGTTATCTGCTACAAATAAAAAAATAATAATGCTTTAAATAATACAATGATAAATCAGCAAAAATGAAAGTTGTAACACAAAATTTTATACAGTCATTATAAAATAGTAAATATTAGAATTTTAAGTTTAATAGCAGTAAAAGAAACTACCCTACTTTAGCATGAATTTAGTTTGGTAAAGAGCTTGGGTATAATAAATTTAAGTTTTAAAAATTACCTGAACAAACTACGGAAGAGACAAGACACCAATAAAAGAATTTCGCAACTGAATTTTAACCCCCTTCTTGGCTCATTTTGAAAAGCGGAATAAACGCCGTCAAGAAGACGGTTAAAACTCAGTTTACCCATAATAATAATCAAGAAAATGATCAGCAATAAATAAAATATTTTATAATGCTTTTAATAACGCAATGATAAATCAGCAAAAATAAAAGTTGCATCATGTAAAACGTTATACAATCATTATCAAATAATAAATTCTAAAATTGCTAGCTGAAAAATAATGAAAGAAACTACCCTACCTTACCATTAACTTATTTTGGTAAAGAAGTTAGGTAAAGTAAATTTATGTTTAAAAATTACCTGAACAAACTGCGAAATAAAAAAGACGCTATTAAAAGAATGAATCATGAATTGCATTATGATTCAATGAAAATGATTCTTGCAGTCTTTCTAAAAAGGATTCCAATGTATGTTAATTATTAATATATTTTTTTAAGTAAATTACTGCAGTGGCAATATGACTAGTACTTTTTTTAATCTTTAGTTATAATACTGATGCCAGACAGTCGTTGAACAAGCTTTTCCAAAGAATCTGGGAAAGATTTTCCAAACTCATCCAAAATCAAATTATGTCCAATTTTTAATCCAATATGCACATTTAAGCTCTAGATTCAAAAATTTTGAAAATACTACCTCTTCTCTTTTAAAAATAAATCATTTATTTAGTTAATTAAAATTGAGTTGATTATTTCCAATTGAGATGATTTTCATTTATTGATTGAATCATTCATCATGAATGACTTTTCACGTGATTGATTCGTTGTGTTGGCGTCTGTAATAAAATGATAATACTCAGATTGTAACAGTAGCTAATTTTTTAAAAATAATATACTGAGCCTATCTACTTTACTGAAAAAATTAATGGTAAGATATGCTTCTTTAGTTATTCTTCTACTGAAACTTCCATAACTTGGGATTTGATCGTATGGAGACTCAAATTATTATGGTTCGCTTCGCCACTTTTATTTTTGTTGACAAAATTTTGACAGATTTTTGTCTATACATTAAAAATATGCAGTTCGCAAGTAAACTAAATATTAGCCAACAGTTTATTATTTTAAAATTTATATAATATTTAAAACAGATAAGCCCATTTACATAAACAAGATTTTCTTTTGAAGTAAAATACCCTATAAATAACAAACATACAGTATAAGTAAAATACCTTATGCAAACAATGTTTTGAGTTCTTATCAAAAAAATATTTTCTAATTAATAAAATTTTATTGTTAGGAGCAGCAATTTTCTTATAATCTAAAACATACATTTTAAAATTAAAAATAATTTTTGAAGGATTTTAAAGAAAATTTTTACTATCAACTGTTTGTTTATAATAGAAAATAAAAAAGCACTGTAAAAAATATGGTACAGTATCAAAAGTAACTCCCTCCCAAATATAAGCAGCTTCCTTCTCACCTAATATATGTGCAGTTTGCCTTTTTTGGGGAATACCATTTATAAACCTTTTCCCTTCAAAATACACTCCCTAATTGCTTAGCCTTTTCATAAAAGTCTCAGTTATAAATCTTTAAAAAAAAAAAAAAAAAAAAAAAAAAAAAAAAATAGAGTATTTTGTGTGCTAAGGGGGAGGGGGAGTAACTTTTGATCCAATATGGTATATAAATAATACAATTTATTTAATTGATGTTATCTCATATTATCTGTGCCAGATCAATTTCAATTGTGCCAAACAGGATACCAATTATAATGATTAAATTAACCATTATTTCTTTTACAGCTGTATAGCTTAGCAAAACTAACAAGAACTTTAATGTAATAATAATATGTAATGTAGTTTTTTTTTAGGTTTTTAATAGCTCATATTTATTTTTCGCATATATTTGTTGTCTTTGTTCTAAATTCTATGATGTGATTTAAGTAGACGATAGTTCTTTTTTTTTACAGTGTAAAGTTTTAAATATCACAATTTCTTCTGTTAATTTAAACAAATAAATGAAATTTTACCTGTGTAAAATAAATATTTTATAATCAAACAGATATTTTTATGAAATTGAAAGAAAAATTTGATAGCCATTGAATATTTAATAAGTGAATCATCACATTGCTAGCTAAGAACAAAACCAACAGAGTAAAAAAAAAGTCTAAACCGAGGATCGAACCTGGAACCCTTGGAATAGCACTCCAAGTGCAGTACCATTTAAGCTATGAGGATGATGCCTAGGTTTGCATCTCTCACTCACATATGTTGGTAAGGCTACAACTGCAGCACAAGATCAAAACGTCTAACATGAGCACACAAACTAGTAGCATAACACAAGACACAAATACAGTCAAAGATCGCTAATCCACACTCCCATATTCCGCAATTTTCTATAATTTGCATTACTGTAAACAATAAAATAAACAGCTAAGAAAATTTACAAATTTGTGATCCAAAAATGATTTTTTATAACAAATAAAAAAAAATTAAAAGAAAATCATAATAAAACAATCATTTTTTAAATTTAACTGTTTTATTTTATTAACAGTAAAAAATAAACTGTATTACAGAATATATATAATTATTTTTATTTAAATGCACATATATATTAATTTTTTAATAAAATAACTTTAAAAAGACATTTTTTGAGATACGAAATCTAATAATCAATTTATTATTCTATTTATCTTTTCATATTTCACTGATAAATATGTGTTTAGTAACAATAAGGGGAAAAAGTACATAATATTTTGTTACAATAAATAAAAAATCATTTATTTTGTAAAACTTTTGTAAATTACAAATTGAAAAATAACGTTAAGTAACATGATTTAGAATCTTTCTGTTTTTTTCAGCAAAAAATAAAGTTCTATCATTTTTTGTAATGTCTTAGACACATGCATTTAAAAAAAAAAAAAAAAAAAAAAAAAAACTGGCATAGAGAAGTTTTACTTTTCTAAAAAAAAAAAAAAAAAAAAAAAAAAGACTGCATGCAATTTTCCAATTTTAAAAGGGGTCCTTCTTATTCCTTAAAAAAATGGCCTGGAAGAAACAATTAATAATAGAATGAATAAAAATTGCTTGTTGTAGTAAGTAATTTCATTTGCTATTATAAAACTAATAAGTATTATTGACAGCTCATTTTGTATTGTATATAAGAAACATCAGTATTAATGCCTAAATCTTAACTTACATATACAGTGACCGCTGCTTAATGAAATCATATTCGTTTTCATTCTGTGCCAAATTGATTTTGATAAGCGGCTGATTTTTATAAGCAGTGAATGTTCTCAAATCGAAAAAAATGTTGGTACCCCATAAATTCGGAAACAAATGGCAAAATGTAACATCTAATGACATTAAGAAACAGAATTTATTATTTTTTGTCCAAATTACTTAGTTATTCATTCAAAATTAATAACTACCATGCATATTAAATTAACAAATACTTACTACAGTCAAAGTTCTATAATCTGCACAAGATGGGGCCAAAAATTGTGCGGATTATGAAATATTGTGGATTATAGAGTGTAGTATGATTCATATTTCTTCTTATTATTCTAGACAGAATTTTAATTTTATAATGAGTATAATATGAAAAGATAAATATGAAATCTAATAATTAATTTAATATGTTATCTCAAAAAATGTCTTTTTAAAGTTATTTTATTGAAAAAATTATATATAGTTGGATTTAAATAAAAATAATTACATATGTTCTGTAATACAGTTTGTTTTTGACTGTGAATAAAATAAAAGAGTTATATTTAAAAAGTAGATGATTTATTATGATTTTTTTCAATTTTTTTATTATTTGTTTTAAAAAGTAATTTTTGGAGCACGAATTTGTGAATTTTCTGAACTGGTTACATTCGTAAAGTAACATGAATTACAGAAAATTGCAAATTATGGGTGTGCGGATTATCGATCCTTGACTGTATATATAAAATTAATTTTAACTATATATTATTGGGTTTTATAAAAAACTGATCAATGTTGCTTTGTTTGATCATAACAATCAAATGTTCAATGTTTTTAATAAGAGAGCAATATCGACTGTACAGTCCTTGGTCTACGCAATTTCATCTTTACTAATGCGTCCTTGAATATTATGATGACAATACCTGCTTCATTATGTCTGTATCAGATATTTCACTGAGTGTTTGGAGATTTTTGTCAATTTCAATACATTGAAAGAAATTCTTTTCAAATTAATCCTTATCTTTAGATGCAGTGGCTAATTTCTTGTGACTCTTCAGATTTAAACCTGCAAATTAAGAAGCAATTTTTTATTGTGTCTTTTGTTACACTGTCCACAGACGTTTTAATTCATTAATACATTGTATTCAACAGATTGACAGATTTTATCATAAAGCTGATGAATCACATACTTTGATTTCTGTTACTCCTTTTTTTGTCGAATTCGTTCCTGTAATGACATTTAAAACATTTCATATTTATCCGACCAAGTGCCTGTATAACACTGGAGGTGTTATGCAAAAGAAACATTATTTTTATGTCTTTCAATGTTGAAGATGGAGGATGTGTCGCGCAATTGTTCATGATCAGGGCAATATTTTCCACAAGCTTTTTGTCCCCTTGCAGAAAAAAATATGTGAAAACAGGAGTTGTCATCCATTATTTCTTATTGTTTCAGTAAACACTTCTCTCCTTTAAAACATCGCGGTTTTTTTACTAGGTATTTCCTTGACAGCCCCTGCCATGTTGCACGTCATAAGAACAGTTACATTTGTTTAATTCGCTTGTGTTCTTTCATTGGACTCTGTTTTGAACATATGCTCTGGTAAAGCCTGATAAGATAATCCTGCTTCATCAGTGTTACCAATTTGAGAAGTATCATAGCCTTTCAAAAAATCTGGCAAAACACTTGCTTTCCAATAATCTGCAGCATACAAATTCACACCCCGTTTCTCGTTGTACAGATTGTGACAAACAATATTGTTTTGTTTTTTCCATGACAACAAGTCATTAGTGGATCTGAGATTTTCGTTTATCATTTGCACAAACTGTTCAACTTTCTTGCACAAATTTCCGCGAAAAAAGAGAACTTTTTTCAACATGGCATTCTTTAAAAAAAACAAAAAAAAAAAAAAAAACATTGTGAAAGTGCTGTTTCGAGGTCATCTGTTTTTTCTTTTCGTTTCCATTTGCGGCTCACATTTATGTTTGCTATAGTATCAGACTTAAAATTGTCTTTGTTTCAAGCAAATTGCATAAAGCTTTGACACCACTTCGCTTTGGTTACATTTCAGTAAATTTTCATAATTCTCTAAAATTTCCAGATTTTCTTTTAAGCCTAAAACCCTTTGCTTAGTATGACATTTTACTCATTACGGGATACAATTGAAAAAAAAAACTGAATCAAAATGAACTAAATTCTCTTTTAAAAATTACAGAAAGAAAATAAGCCAAAAGATCATGATTGCTGTAACAACAATTTTTGAAACTTACAACTGCACAAATTTTTCATTGAAAGAATGCTGGTATTTTTTTGTTTTATTTTGTTTACGTTTAAACAAAAATAAAATTTTTCAGTGAAGATAAAATTGATTATTTTGCTCCTGATTTTTTTTTTTTTTTTTTTTTTTTGAGTTTATTAAACGGCAATACTGATTTTATTAAGTGGCAGTTTTAACAGAAATTTGTACTGATTTAATTCCAGTCCTCACAATTTGATCAGATTGAGCAGCTGATTTTACTAAGTGGCAGGTACTGAATACCTATGCTAACCAAGATCTCTTGCAGTGCCTAACATTTTTATACCAATTAGTTTTTTTTCTCTTATACATTCTTTTACAGCAGTTGTTGAATAGATGTTATTTTTCCACTCTTCTTTATTTCCAATATTTGAAATAAATTTATCATCCCAAAGAAATGAAAAAATCAGATTCTGGTTGTTTGCTTTATTACTTTACAGACATTTATTATACTTGTTATGCTTATTTTAAATAAAAGAATGAATAATTTGATTACTTAAAGGAAATTATGACATCATAAATTACCTTAAAATAAAATGTTTGCAGAAATGCTTTTACAAACTTACTGTACTTAATGTTTTACAATTCTCAGGAATTTTTCAAGACGTTTAGAAGTAATTTTGTAAAGCTTCTTTTTTTTCCTTTATCTATAATGCAAAATATTTGTAAAAAAATTACAAATTAATCTTAAATTTTTATACTTTTATGTCATTTTAAACATTTATAAAAAACTTTGATTTTATTCAATGATTTTTTTTAATCAGTTAATTTAAATCATGATTTTAATCACTGATTCTAATCAACTGATTAAAATCGTTGACACCTTGCTTATGAATTCAAGAAGAGAAGTATTGGAATATAGAGAAAACCTTAAAAAGACGACAACAAAAGTAAGGAGAATTTTCCATTTTAAGAAGGTTTTTGTTACATTTGAGAGTGCTGTTCTATCACAGATGATTCTGCCAAGAATGAATCACATGGGGACTGAAAAAAATTCCATTTTAGACATATTTCAGTCTTACAGGTATAATTACACTGTGCTTAAAAAAAAAAAAATAAAATAAATGAAATTATAAAATTTTTAAGTGAAATTTAATCTTAGATGCATGAACTGCTAGTTATTCTTATCCGAAAAATGTGAAATTAAATAGTCTTTTCTATATTTCAATAAATGCAAATGCCATTTGAAATATATATTATGTATGAAAATTGGCATCTTGAATTGATTTTTTTGGCAGAGACAAAGTAAAGAAAAAGTTTCCATGAGGCATAAATCACATACAACTCAAAATGCAATTTAAATACATTTATCAAAACGTAAAATAATAATAATAATAATAATAATAAATGACATTAAATTTCAAATTATAATTTGCTAAATTCATATTTTATTTTTAAAATTCGTGTTTTATATTTTTAAAGTCAGAAAATTTATAATTGTTAAATGAATTGAGGGGTGGGGGTGATGAATTAATTATAGATATTTTTGTACTGGACTTGCCTCCCCCTTAAATGCAAAAAGAAATTAGATTTTTTTTGGGTGCAAGCCAGTGTGCAAACCTTTTTAATTTCTGAATTGTTATTTTGTTTACTTTTTAAATATAGAAAAAAAAAATCAGTCTCATTGGAGATCCATATAAGAGGGGGGGGGAGGGTCCAGCTCCATTGCACTAGGCACATTCTAAGCTTTATAATTTTTTATTATCTATAAAATATTGCTAATGAAATTATTTTTGTTCAAACTGATATAATTTAAAAGCTATTCGTTTTAATTCATTAAAATGAATACTTTTGTAAATATAATGTTATTTCTTACACTTTTAAATGATGTGTATAAAATTTGCTTAGGGGGCCATCTACATATTAAAACAAACCCTAAATTTGTTTTTCTATAGCAGTACCTAATTCTGACAGCATGAATGAACTTTATACCTTTGCCTAAAAAACAAATTTTTGTGCAATTTGTATGATAAATTTTCAAGAATTGAATTATTTTATAACAAGCATATTTCAGGAGCTATATCCAAATTGAAGTTGAGTACTCTATTCCTGACTAAGGGACAAGGGCGGATCTAGAGAGTCTTCAAGGGGTGGGGGGGGCTATTTTAGAAATTTGGAGATTCTACTTTAATGCGTGTGTCGGGGCTAAATTTTTCTCTGCACAGTCATGATGCTTCTATTTTTTGCTGTGGCTCGGGTCTGGTTGACTTCTATTTTTTGCTTTGGGTCCGGGTGATTCCTTTTTTTTTTTTTTTTTTTTTTTTTTTTTTTTTTTTTTTTTTTTTTTGTTACTTGTCAGATTAACTAATTTTTATGTTGTGGATCGCATTCGGGTCCGTTTGACTTCTATTTTTTGCTGCTGGTTGGGTTTGGGTTAGTTTTGGATTGGGGCTTTCACTCTTGGATTCGGGTAGATCTGATTTTCCAAAAAAAATCTAAATATTTTTGAAGATAAAAGCTATATGCAGTAAAAGCTCCATAACAGACACTCTCAGATAATTATTTAGGAATACTTTTAGATCTACAGAATTATGTAAAAAAATACTTAATTGGTAAAAGATTGATTTTTCCTTTATATCAAAAATCAGCTATGATTTGATAAAGAATGCTGTGAAACTTATTAAAGAAACAGACAGAGTACACATAACAAATAAGAAAGATACCAGCGCAATTTGGGCTCAGAGGGAAGAATTTAGAAAAATGCACAAGTGACAGTCGGGCCAATAATAGTTATCACACAGGCTGAATTAAAGGTCTGCATGGGCCAGAATTTCCAGACTATGTCTGTAGGAAACTTATTTCGGCCTGGCATGGCTGGTTGTAAAACTCAAAAATTCAACCGAGTCTTGCACAATCCATTCTGGCCCGGCACAATTTCTACTATTAAAAAAAAAATCAGATTTTTATTATATAATTAAGATTTTTACAAAGAATACTACATACATATTACAAATTTAAAATTTTTTCGCCAAAACTAACCTTTATACTACCTTAATTTTCTTATAATAATGTTCCGTACTTACTTCAAATTATTAAATTAAAATCTTGTTTCTAGATCTAATCTGTTAATCTGTATGCAGACGATATAAATTCTTAATTTGCCTTAAAAAAACATTATTCCAGTATGCGTAAATTTAAAAAGATGGCTCTAAATTAAAAATATTCTTAATTAAAACTTTATTTCTTAATATTCCAAATAAAACTGATTTCTTCTATGTTTTTATCAAGACTTTTTAAAGAAAATCTTATTAAATTTATTCCAAAACCATACCTTTCAAAAAATATCATTATTTTATTTTATCTATTTATTTATTTTTCCGCCGTCAACCTTTGATGTGTGCATTAATAAATTCATTTCTTTTCTTTTTCTCTTAAAATTAATCATTTATGAAAATCGTCTGCCCAAGAAATTATGAGTCGATTATAAATTGGTTAAATAATATATTTTTTAAAAAATAAATTTATCGTCTGTGTAAAATAGTCTCGTATCTGGACAAGAATTCTGTTTACATAAAAGGATGATGGTTTGAGATTACAGAAAGTTCTAGAATTTTCTTTTTAGTTTTAAAAGGTGGAAGTCTCGAGATGAGAAGGAGAGAGATTCTGGAGTTCTTTCGTCGATGATTATGGCTGGTTGAAGTAAATGATGGAATAAGTTTGGACATTTCGGTAAAAGATCGTTTGCAAAAAGGAGTTTTTCCCTCTATAATGACTACAGTTGAATAAATAAACTTACAGCCACCAATGAGTGATTTATTGGATATTCTACATTTATTTATTTTTTATTTTTTCCCTCGCTGGCCATGACTTCTGTGCAAAGAACGGGGACCCTGGCGATGATGTTTCTGGCTCCTAACTTTAAAATGTCACATACATATCTATGGAAAATTTTTACAGTATATTTTACAGGAAATACACAATAGCAACATTAATAATTACTTTGATTCTTAGACTTTCAACATTCATATAAAGATTCATTAAAAAATTAATGAAGTTTAGAATAAAAAAATAAAAAGAAAATTAAAAACATCATAACTTTTGAAATTCTATAATAAAAGTAGATTTATGAAAATATTTCTATATCATTTTATTAAAAATTCCAAATCCAAAGGAGCTTCCTAATGAAGGTATACAAATAAGCTTTATTTTAATGGTATTTGAAACTATGTTCTGAAAAATTTTGACATGTTAAAATATTTAAAGAATGTTCAAGAACATTTTTAGGCAGAATGGACTTTCCATTAAAGAGAAAAAAAATATAAACTGCAAATGTGGTCCACTGTGTACTAGTCTCCCCCAGGGGTGCAGAATATGCCCAATCCGTCGATCTAGGATCAGGGAAAACTGTACAAATATATCCTCTTTGCTACTGAGGATTATTACAGTATTATTAATTATTACTGAATTATTTCTTCTCTCATTTGACTTCAGAGCGAGATTTTTGTTTTATTTTTATTAGCTCGAATCTTAGAATTCGAAACATATTATTCTTATATCAAAATTGCATTTATATTTGAGTATCATTAATAAAATGGGATAAAACGGAAGTACCCATTTGGGTACCCGGGGACTGAAGAGAATATACAATTGATTTTCGATAATTTTTCGAAAATGTAAAGCATTCGGTTCCAAGGAAAAAAAAAATCTGTGATCAATCTTAAAATTTAGACACAAAAGTACCGTGAAATTTGTCCAAGAATTGCTGCAAAATACGATTTAGTTAGAGGGTCACAAAATAACTGTTTCGTCAAAGGATCGAAAAATAACCACGATTTTCATCACTAAAGAAACAGATACCATATAAAAAATACTATATAACTTTGATGAAATATCTGCAGATTTTGTCAAAAAATGCAGAAAAATCAAAAATTTCGTCAAAAGGTTACAAAACAATCAAATTTCCTTAAAAGATCGCAAAAACACCAAATTTTATCCAAAATCATGAAAGAATGATAAATTTTGTCAAACAAACACAAAATAAAAGTGAATTTCGTCAAAGAATCGTGAAATAACCACAATTTTCATCAAAAGATCATTACATGATGCCAACTTCATTAAAAGTTCACCAAAAAACGCAAATTCCATCAAAGGCCCATTAAAAAAACATAGTGCTAAGAGTGGCTTCCCTTCGAAGTTGCTAAGAAAATTCCTGAGAATTTCAGATTTTTTTTTTTCACTCAGAATGGCATTTGCCATGTATATTCGCACATAAGTTGAGAAATATTGTAAAAATAAATGTTCTTTACCTACGGTAATACAATACAGCATTTACCGTAATTTCGGGTGTATAAGCCGCGGGTCAAACAATTCTTTTTCGACCCAGAATTTTTTAAGAAATAAGTGTAACTACTTAGATCGCCGTAAATATTTGTCTTCAATCACTAAACAAGATTTCTGAGTCCAAAAAGAATTCTTTGATCCGCGGCTTATATACCCGAAATTACGGTACCTATAACATACTCTAAAATACTGGGGAAATTCTCATGTGGATCGGAGGAAATGCTAGGCGTAGAAACATTTTCTGGCCCCTGGCCTCCCCTACAGTAAAACCTGTCAAAACAGTAATTATCTTTAACAGAAATCTGCTTTAAACAGAAAAATTACATGGTCCTGACATGGATTGCCATACACATTAATTTGCAGAAAACTTCTCTGAGAGTGATTTTTCGTCGCTTATTAGCGGTTCCATCATATAAAAAATTTTAACAGGTACTTATAAACACAGTAAGACTTCTTAAAGGAGAATCTTTCTACAACGTAATCCTGTCTCGAATGGAAGAGTTTCAGAATACCAATGAAACAAACAAAAGATTTTATTTAGACAGAGTATCTTAGAAATATATTTGATTCCACTTCTTTTAATGGATGTTTAAAATAGTGGGTTTTTTTTCATATTCTTGCAATCCCATCTTGATAAGATTGACTGTGTGTGCGTGTGTGTATAAATATTGAAAATATTTTCAGTAACTTTAAGAATTTAAGTATTCCTATTTCATTTCTTAATTTAAAAAAACAGCATGTATAAAATAAAGTTGATTTATCTTTATAATTATAGCTAGCAGTACAATGAAGTTACATTAAGATATACCAGAGATTTTACAAACTCTATGATCTAAAAAACTGAGCCCAAACTGAAAAGTTAAATGTATTTTAGTCGAGCTGCGTACAACATAAACATTTGTTTACATGAAAATTAGGAACTACCCTAGAACTACCAAAAATGTTACTCAAGTTTTATTAATATATTCTACATCAGAAATTTACTTAAAACTGTTTGAGCAAAAATTCTAAATGTTGGTTTATAAGTTTAGTTTATTTTAAAGAAATTTCTGATTTATATTTAATTATAATGTGTCTAATATTTAAGAAAAAGACATTCTATTTTAACTAAAGAAACTAATGATATAACAAGCACGCACAACAAATATAGTTTATATTGGAAAAAAATAGTCTGGTTACAATTGTCTAACACAGCCATAATTCTTCTGGGTTTCTCTGTTTCATGTTCTGCCGTTTTTGATACCATATTTGGCCTTAATAGTTTCTTCCAATACCTGGTCGAGAACTTCAAAGATGCTATTTTTTTTTTTTTTTTTTTTTTTTTTTTTTGAGCAATTTTATTTGTGATTGATCAACACTTTTATAGAAATGCTGGGTTGTGTAAAATATAATATTGGGTTCTGTTATTTTACTTCAAAAGCAGTTTATTTTGATGGTTCGAAACAGTTTTAGAGCATTCTCCAAGTTCAGCAGTAAGTTCTCGGAGTTTAGTATGTGAATTAGGTTTAATTTAAGCTTTGGAATTTTCATTGTTAAAAACAGAATCTCATCAAGAACTTATTCATATACAACTCTCCTTCCACCCAAGAAGTTTATGTAAGCAATTTTTAAAATAAGTATTCACAAGTCGTAATTGTGATCGTTTCAGATGATTATTACATTTTTCTTGTGGAGGAATTTTTGCAAATCTGGAATGAGCACTTTGAAATTCCAGAGAAAGGTAGCACTTCTAGACGATTAATAAGCATAAAATCATATGGGTCATTTTCTCTAAACAGCGATATTTTTTGTCCCTGCTTTATAAATAATGTATAAACTTGTATGAAAATTAAATAAATGCTAGAATACTTTAATTACATGTTTTTATGTATGTCGTACAGAATAAAACATACTATTAATAAATAAAAGCCAGTTAAATAATTTTATATGCTTTAAAAATGTCATTCTCTTGTGTGTCCCTGTCACCACCTTAACACAAAAGTAGTTCCCAAAACTGATCATCTGAATATATTTGTAATTCTTTTGTTGATTAAATTATTAAACAATATCATAGAATACTAAAATTTAAAAAAATAAAAACTTTTCATTTTTTGTATTAAAAAAATTAATAAAAAATGTGCTTCGGTTTTGTTGTCATTCCCCTGTCATAAAATGAAAGTAATGTCTCAACTGTGGCGACACTTATATTACTCCAGAATTTCATCTGTGAACAATGACATCATCAGAGAAGAATCTTAAATTGTTCTTTTTTGCAGCATTAAGTCTGGACAAGTAAACCTTGGTGATTTCCAGTTACATATTGGTAAGTATTTTTATTGACTGTCATTACCCTGTTTCTCTTATTTACCTAAATTTTGTAAAGAAAGCTGAATCAAAGATTAAGCCTTATTTGTATTAAGTTTTTAAAGTTTTCTTTGAGTGCAATTTAATTTTGTGTATATAGTTAAAATAATATACAAGCTAATCTTAAATTTTGTCATTCCCTTCTCGTATGTAAGGCAGGGGAATGACTACAGTCTCTAATTTTCACAAATTGTGAATATTTATTAGAAAATTGATTAGAAAAGGAAATATTTTATGTAATCTTCACACACCATTGGCTGTTTTAAAAGTAAAAAATGCATGTTTTTGTTGGTTCTATTCATCGAAAGATGAAAATATGCTCTTTAAAAAGTTGGATTTTATTTATTTTCTTTTTTTAAGTATATAATTTGAGTAAAATTGTTTGGAGAAATATTGAAAAAGGAATTGGCAAACGAAAATAGCAATTTGAAAAAAGAAAAAGCAAAACAATTTTTTAAAGGAATGATGCAAAGAAACATTTTTAAAAATACCAGGTAGTAAGTGAAAGTTTACCTTCCAAAATACACATAGCACACAAGACAAGAGTTTTATAGTTTGGAATATGGGCTGAAACAACGAACTGAATTTGTTGTTACAATTCTAAAGGTCCATATAGATCTACATATGTTTGAAGATATAAGAGCCAAAATCTCTGAACACAAACCATATGAATCTCAAGCAAATACATTTTATTTTACTGACTTTCTCCATAAAAAATTCCAAAATAAAATTGGTTTTGAGCTCTTGTTTATAATACTGTTTTCTTATTTACTATAAAATTTTATGGGAAAAAAAATAATTTGTAATTATACCTGTTTGTCATTTCCCTGTGCCTGTTTGTCATTCCCTTGTCTAATTGAAATTTAAAAATTTATTTTTGTGTATTTAACGTAGTAAAAGATTTTTGTTGACTGTATTTTATTAGTTAGAGACATTGTCTAAACACAATGGAAACCAATTTTAAAGAAAAAACATTATTTTTTAAAAATGTATGATGTTCAAATTGATCTGTTAAGAGAAAATGACCCATATATGTTCTGAGGAGACATGTTGTTTCAGGGTGAGCGGGCGTCACCCTAAATTTTATGCTGTAATCAGTGTAAAAACACATTTCTAATGTTTCTTGTATCATTTTGAATTCATACAAAAATTACAAACTTTCCCATAGTTCTGTAACTGTCTTAAATGTCTCATACAATGGAGAAAAACAAAATTAGAATACTAAATAGATACACAAAAAATCTGCCTTTAAAAATCCATTAATTTATTTAAAAATGGCTTCGGTTGAAAAATTCAATGACAAAAATTCCCATTATTTTGTAAAAATCCAAGAGAACATCAAAATCTTCCTCTATCACTCTGCTCTTTCCGGAAATAATATCGAGACTTGAAATAAAAAAAATTCAAGCGAGAAAGAAACATTGATCTCTAAAAAATATTTTTTAGATTTAAAATGAGATGTATTATCTCTCTACATATGTATTATCTCTCTACATCGCATAGCCAACTTGACAAGGAGTTTCTATGATTAGAAAATACATGTATTAAAGATTTTTGTTGCTAGGAATTCTGCACATTTAAATTTGTCAAGAAAATTTAAATCACCAATTTCTTATTTCTTGCTTACTGATTGACGATAAGTTTTTTTGAGCTGAAAAAACATCATCAGCATGTTTTAGAACGTCCAATCCAAAGTTGCGGGTGTGACATTTACACAACTTAATTTAGTCACCAGCAAAAATATTTTTGAGCATTGGTTTCAATTTGTATGAATTTCAATGTAGACCACTTACACATACATTTATCCAAATCTGAAAATTGTCCAATGTATCATTTATTTATAATAAAAAAAAATAATTTCCACCTGTTGCGGGTGTGACATAAAAAGGACATGCATTTTCATCTTTCAGTGCAAAAATGCAAAACTCTGTGAATTATGACAACTGAGTGAATTGATATTTTTATATATTAGACAGTGATACTTAAATAATTATTCTATGAAGAAATTAAATTACTTACTCAATTCTTGCTTTTGTGGAAACTATTCAAAATTTTCGTTGCGGGTGTGACGCCCTGTTGCGAAGGTGACTTGTATAGCCAATAAAATAATGACATGCACAAATATTTCCAAGGCAATTTTTTTAATTAAAGAATTAATCAATATTACAATTATAATATCTAGAGAGGAAAATATCAAACAAATTTTCTTTCCAATCTTGAATTTATAATTTCTGGTGGTGGTAGCTTTTTTTACAAAAATGCTCTTTCTTTCCTAGGATACATCTGACTGACTGGACCAAATATGCACGTTTTCTTAAATTTTTTTTTCAAACATTCTAATTCTATATCGTCACCATCCATTTGTCTTATTTGTCCATCAAAGTTTTCACTTTTTAATGTCGAGAATAAAACAACTTCTACAAAATCTCCAACTGCACATTCATCGTTGGATATTATATCCTTGCCAAAGTATGGATACATCTAACTGACTGAGCCAAATATACACATTTGCTTGATTGTTATTCAGATACTCTTATTCTATAACATCCCCATTCATTTGTCTTATTTGTCCATCAAAGTTTTCACTTTTTTTTAAAATGTGGACAATAAAACAACTTCTACAAAATCTCCAACTGCACTCTAATCATTGGATATTAAATTTTTGATAAAATATGGTAACAAACAAATTCTCTTGTGATCACGTTCTGAAGTTATTGCTACATTGATTGTTCCTACGTCAATAAAAAAAAACATGATGTATCCAAACCCGTAGCTAAGGGGGAGTTAGGGGCGGCTCAGCCCCCACTAAAATATTTTGAGCCCCCCTCCCTGGGAAAGATTACAAGGTCACTAAATGAATTTCTGTTCCAAAAATCCAAATGAAATTCTGTTCAAAAATCTAATTTAGTTTTGAGACCCTTTCACAGTTTTGCAGAATTACTAAATTGTATCTAAAATAAGTGTTTCAACACTCCCTCATCCTATTTATACATGTGAAGCTAACATGATATTTCATTTTGAACCAGTTATACATTCAAAATTTTCATCATCATATAGTTTTCATGGCGTAAAATGAAGTTATTACAACAGTTTAATAAGAAACATAGTACCTACAATGTGAATATGCACTAACTTATCTTTCTGCATCAGAGAGAGAGAAAAAAAATGCTGACCCCCCCCCCTATCGTTCATTTCTGTCTACAGCCCTGGATGTATCGATTGAATGTTGAGCTCCGATTGTGCTTGGTGCCAGTATTCATGAAGCATTTTCACAATATCTTCTGAAATTTTACATTCAGCAAAGTTTTTTTAATATTTTTTAGGACTTTTTCTACACACATGGCAAAATCTGAAGCTGAATTTATAGTTGCAGAGCGCTGCTAGTGTTACCATTTTCTTGGCAACTGCAGTAACCCCGTCGACAACTCCTTTACCATGAGATGATATGCAAAAGGATTGACATCCTTTACCATGATTTTTTTAAATAGTCTCTTCTTTTCTCTTCTTGCTTTGTCTCTTTCCTTCTCTTGTTGTAGATATGCTTCATATTTAAATGGGTTTTCCTTAATCTTTTTTCGATGATATCGTGATCTTTCTGTACTCTTCATTCTCTGCAAAAGAGAAGAAATTAATGTGTAAACTGAATAAATATAGCACTTCCAGTCCAAAAATATAAGCTTAACAAATTTCTAATATTTATCCCTTGAAATTTCTAATCTTACATAAAGTTAATTATGTTAAATTTTGGTTAATTTCAAACTGACTATATACATTTTATGCTAACTTAAACATTTTAACAGTTTCTATTATTCTTACTTCTACTTTTTATTTAATTTGAATTAAAAGAGAAAAAAAATCTTCCCCTAATATTGATTTACTTATTTTAAAAACCTAAATATATATATATATTAGATAAATACTATCAAATAACAAAATTTAAAAAAATGTATATAAAAAACAAAACAAAATTAACAAATTTAAAGAAAATTGCTAAAATATTGTTTCATAATTTTCTTTTTTTAATTTCTATAGAAATCTTACCTTTTTTTTAAAATTAATTTCTTAATCATATATCACTAATAAAATTATTTTCTTGTAGTAAAGCAACAATTTTATCAATGCAAACTGAATAAATCAACTGCACACAGAGTCACATGCTCAGATTGATGATGCAAATTTTTATTTATTAACTGGAATTCGCTCTATTAAATCAAAGGGTATAGTTAAAGCTGCCAAGTACATGTTTTCCAGCATATTATTCTTTTATACATTTACATATAATTTGTTCAAATATACATTTGTAATCAATTTTAAAAGATGTTGCGGGTGTGATTTTAATTAAATGTCACACCCGCAACAGGGACATGTCACGCCCGCAACGCTCAATAATTATAATTAAAATATTAATTAATTTCTTTTATGTCTGTAATTCAAAGTATCTTAATAAACTATTTTTGAATATAAAGTTTCATAACTTTAAATCAAAAATATTTTTCTGTAGAGATATAAATGTAATTTTTTGTTGCGGGTGTGACATAATAATTAAGAGTAATTAAATATGCTTACCTTTTGTAATGAATATTAGTGAACACTTCTCTGCAGACAAAAACTCTCAATAATAGCTGTCAGATCATATATATCCAAGTCTGGAGTTTTTCAGAATGTTTGTTCAGCTGTATGAGACCATGAAATGTAAAGATTTTTGCCGCAGTCTATTTTACAAAGTCATAGTGTCACTTTATTAATTAAAATAAGTATGTCGATGACAAACATTTAATTCTTTTTTGATAAAATATGAAATAGTACACTCTTAAGGGTTAATATGCAAAATTTCAATCATATTTAAAGAAATTTAAATTTTCATCCTCATGTCCATTTTTTTGTGGATTGGGCGAGAAGACAAGATAAATCATTCAGATTTCTTAAGGTATTTTAAAATTGGCAATAAAAGTTCTCAAATAACCAGTTCAAGAATCAAGTTACTTTTATTAATTCGAGGTAGCACATTACATTATAATATTGTTTGATATAGAATTATAAAATAAATAAAGGTAAGGGTCTCGAAACTCAATAAGTGCGCCGTTCTTGCGTTTGTGTAAACTGGTCTTTTTCCTTGATTATCAGCAACTGTTGGTCACATCGAAACCCATTTCCATCTTAGCCGGTATGGGTGATTCGCAAAATAGGGGAGAATTTGTCTTTCGGCATACAAAAAAAATTGAGAGGTTTTCTGCCCTGTTTTTATATTTAGATATGTTTGTCTTAATATTATTCATTATTTGCACTCAAGAATTACTCACTTTTTAGTTAAAAACACTTTAAAATAACAGAATAAATGTTCAAAATGTCATTAGCATGGATGTTCACAGCAGCTGTACCTTGTATATCTAACATTTTTGAAGAGTTAATATCATGTTTATAAAATAAAACAAATGCTATTCTTTGTTTAAATTAATCAAGGAGAGGATTTATCCAATATTTCTTTTCAATAAAATTTCAGTATATAAAAAAAATAATTAAAGTTTGTCCCCCATATTCTATTTTCAGAACAAGTTCATGCTATAACAGCTGGTTATTAATCAAAATTTCATTTTCACATATGACAATACTTTGAAAATATAAAGTTTCTTCATGGCAACAAGTAGCCATTTTATTCCAGCCTGAAAATAGAAGCATGTATTGTATTTTAAGAATAGAAGTTGAATATTAGGCGAGTACATCAATTGTATCAAATATGTTTATTTTATAGTTAAAAAATTTATTTTACTTATTTGCACAGAATTTTTGTGTTTTAAAAAACCACAGAAAGGACTATTGCATTGTGATTATATTATGGTTCATAATCTTATTTAAATTAAAATTTGTCATTAGCATGGACAAATATTAGTATCATCAGCATGGTTTTTCTGTCCATGCTAAAGACTCCTATGTGCATAAATGTAACCAGTACTTATATTGTATCCTTTATAAATTTTAATTTTACATATAAATTTAGGTATTACATTTATTATCCCTAAAATATGCATTAAATCTGTCAGAAAATCGCTAAGACAGCTTCTTACATTGTTAGTGTCAGAATGTTGCTCGTGTAAACAAAGTTTGCTCTTTGGTTAAAGTTTTTATTCTCCTTATATGTATATAAGTAAAAATGGGAACTATTTGTTGAAAAGGAAGGCTAATAAATCTAGAAAAATATATTTAAACAGGAAGAAAATAAAAATTTCTTAATATATTTATTCCATGCAATTTGTTTTGTCATTAGCATGGCTCAAATACTAATTATTTTTTAAGTTAATTTTTAAATATTTAGCTCTGCTGACTACATGTAAAGTATACCTAATACTATATTAACATCTATTTTTTTCAGAAATTTTGCTAAAAGTAATTTCTTTAAGATTTCACTTTTGAAAAAGTCCTTTATTTTGAGAATCACCCGTATACTGTATACCTATTCCAGGGAATTGTCAAATGTTTCCATTTATGGAATGATTCCGTGTTCACCAATAACATGCCAAGGTGCAAAAACAATTGAAAAATGTTCCATATTAGGTAGGTTTTAAGTTTTAGGAACTATAAATATATACATTTTTTTGTGTATTCCTGATTTTCTATACATTTAAGATAGGTCACCTTCTCAGAATTCATCGTTAATATATTTATACTCTTCACAGGTGCACTACAGAATGAATGCGTTATTATAATTTTAGAGGATACAGTTAATACGAAACATGTTTATGTTAAGAATTTGCCTAAAAAGAAAAGTTCACAGCCTTGCAAAAGATGTAATTTTGAATTACGACGTTTAAGATTATACCATTTAACACCTGTCTAAAATGGAATGTTTCATGAGTTCTTTGTGATTCCGTCTTAGAAGTTTTGAGTGTTCTTGAATGCATAATACAGAAACCCAGACATCTGTTTGGGGTGGAGGAGTCTACAACGACCACTTGCTATGCCACTGGTTACATTATTTAATTGCAATGTAAATTACATTAAATTATATAGAATGTTTCAGCAATAAATATTAACATTAGATAAAAAATCTGAAATCTGGGGAATTTCTTACTAAACACATTTGCATACTAAAATTCCATAACCAAAACAATTATTTAATTTCTCTCTATTCTTGGTTATTCTGTAACTTAATATCATTGTTCCTTTACATGATATTAAGTTGGAAGAATTTTCTCCTGAAAAGTATTTTATGTTTTATTTATAATAAGTTATTTATTTTTAAATTGTTGCTATTTTTTTATTTATAGCTTAATCTTTATATTGTTAGGAAAGACATCTGAAACACCTTTGATTCGGTTAACTTCAGATAATTGGGAGTCTCTTGTACTTTTTATTACTAGAGTAGAAATTTTATTACAATTTATTTTCTACATTGATTTTAAATTTTCGTGTTAAGTTTATTTATTTATTTTTTTTTTACGAAATGTAAAAACTGATACTAATTAATTTTTTTTATTGCAGATGCACAAAACCCCTTATCTGACACATCACATCACTCATCGTATCTTCAATGTGGGAAACAAATGCAGCAAAATATTTTTTATGAGAGCTTTTTAAAAAATCAGATTCTAACTCACAGTCAGAAAATTTTTTATTTGTGAATTATGCAAAAAGACTTTCTCCAAAAACAGTCTTTTTTGTGTGAGGTATGCAACAAGGAATTCTCTCAAAACAGTTCTTTAAGAGCACATTTATTTATTCATACTAGTGGGAAAACTTTTGTTTGTAAGGTATGCAGCAAGAAATTTTCTGGAAATAGTGATTTAACCAAGCATCTTTTAGTTCATACTGGGGAGAAATCTTTTGTATGTGAGGTATGCAACAAGAAATTCTCTCAAAAAGGCAATTTAATCAATCATTTTTTAACTCATACCGGTGAGAAACCGTTTGTGTGTAAAGTATGCAACAAGAAATTCTCTAAAAACAGTAATTTAAAAGCACATTTATTAATTCATACTGGTGAGAAACCGTTTGTGTGCGAGATATGCAACAAGAAATTTTCTAAAAACAGTGATTTAACCAGGCATCTCTTAATTCATACTGGTGAGAAACCTTTTGTATGTGAGATATGCAACAGGAAATTCTCTCAAAAAGGCCATTTAAGAGCACATATGCTAATTCATACTGGTGAGAAACCGTTTGTGTGTGAGACATGCAGCAAAAAATTTTCTAAAAAGAGTCATTTAACCAGGCATCTCTTAAATCACACTGTTGAGAAACCTCTTGTATGTGAGATATGAAGCAATAAATTCTCTTAAAAATATGAATAAGGAAGGCATCTGTTATTTCATACTGGCGAGAACCTTTTGAGTGTGAGATATGCAACAACAAATTTTCTCAAAATAGTGATTTAGATAGGCATCTCTTATTTATTACAGTGGGGAAAAAAAGAGTGACCAACAAAAGTTTTCCTATATAATAAGCTTGTAAATCAATAGATCAAGAGCAAGGAGCCCTGGCAAACTCAATTTTATTTTTATCGTGTTTTATATTACCTGAAAAATTTTAAAAAATCTCTACTTTTTTACTTATAAGACTGTGAAAATTTATAATGATTGGTTATATTTAAGTTTAAAAAAATTATTAAACCTGATTTCCCACAGTAAAGTTGTTTGATGGTAAAATTGATTTTCTTATCAAAATTTAAGCTGAAAATAGTAGTTTTGAAAAGAGTATGGCCCCCTGACTTACCCATAATATTGAAAAAAAAATGTTTGTGTAAGTGTGTTTGATGCACTGGTGTTTACTTAAAAAGATAATAACTATCTGATGACATTTGAAATATAAGTAAAGGTTGGTAAAGGTGTTTTAAAATTATGCTTTATTTCATCAGGATTATATTAAAAGAAAGTATTCTAATTTAATTTTTATGTCATTACTGATACCTGTAGTAGTTGTTTAAATACTTTAATTTCACATTCGCCTATTTTGATTGTTATTTCGTAAAGGAAAACAGTCTGGTGGGATTTTTTAATGTCAATGATTATTGGAATTAAAAACATTAAATTATTTGCTTACTTGAGACAATTTAATTGCCAGAACCTTCTATTATACTTTAAAAATGTTTATGACTTCGATATAGTTCATGCCCATACTTAATTGTTACACTTACATTTTACATTGATTGCCATGTAATAATAGTCCATGAGCCGGCAGCAAAAAACCTAAGATATCGAGCATTAGAAAAACAAATCTTTACAACCATTTCATGCCTTTGATTTTCTGCAAACACAAAGTTAAACCTAAGAGTCAACCACTAGAGGTAATAATTTTTAGCTTATGCATCGCTTCATTTCCGTCAGACATGGATCATTAGAATCCCCCCTTACTACTCTTCCATAAAATAAAGATTTTTTTTCTTGTGCTCTATAGCATAGGTTTTTGTACTGTCGGCTCTTTTACTGTAATTGATGTAGGATACTGAGGTTTACATTGCCACATTCATTACTGTAAATGAATTATGTGCAGTCAATCTGGGTAACTTTGCCCCATTTTTATGAAACTTTGATCCATTCTGCCATGGTGGAACCTTGACGAATTATTTCCACTGAGTTCCCAAACTCACACAAGTGCATCTATCTGTATTTTGAAGCTAAATTCTTTGCCGTTAACTCAAGTGATGTAGCAGATTTAATCTTTTTTACTCTCTTGGACCAAAGTTACTCTGATTGGCTGTAGCATTTGTAGATCGTTCAGACAAACACTCAAAATAATTCCATGTTATATTATGGTGTATGTGGAAAATCGTTTGTGCTTTTAGTTTTCATTACTTGAAAAAAAAATATTGAATGAAATGAGTATAAATTTCTGAGGTTTTCTGAAGCATGCTTTCAGGAGAACAGGGAGTACAAAGTATTTATTATAAATTTACATTTGGTATATTGTCGTTTGTAAATCTTTCTTTTTTCAAAAGAAAAGAAAATGAAGCGAAGCTTATAATTGAGATTTAGAAAAATAATCAAAACACCCATTCTTATCTTTAATGTAGAAGTAAAGATAGTGACTACGGGGATAAGAATTTTTGGTTTCCACCCGATTCCTGCATAAAGCAAATTGGAAATTGCACATCAAACATAGGAAATGATTTGTGTTCCTACTATAACAAAGCTTTTAAGATATTCAGGTTTTGGTGTAATAGTATACAGAACATCAAATATAGTATCGGCCGAAATCTTTTGTGTGTCCTTGTAAATACTATCTGCTTTCTATTGTACAAAAAGTAATTTGCATTAAACCTCAGTACCGTATATGAATTTCATAAATTGTGAAATAGTTTAATAGTAGTAACGCAGTAGAACAGTAGTAAAACAGTATTTCTCCTCTATACCATTGTGTAATGGAATACATTTATGTTCCTGTAAATTAATAAAAAATATTCTTAGCACAACAGATTGTTAAGGATGTATTTTTTAGTATATGCTTCTTAGGTACATATGAATTCTATTATGTTCGAAAGAGTATAACATCATTTAAATTCTCTTGAAAATATTTTTTTTCCATTGACCCTAATGTAACAGAATGCTTTTCATTGTTTTTTTCATTAAACTATACATCCGATTTTCATAAAATTTAAAATAACTCAACAAAATTATGGAATAGTTATATATTTTAAATTATAAGCATTCTCTTGGGTAGTTTTTGCTCTGTTATATCTGAACAACGACTATTGTTGTTAATTATTTTTATAATTACGAACGCATCTGAAAAAGCTTCATATGAATTAATTCTCCGCCTAAAATCCTTCATTTTTTAGCACACAAAATTTTTGAACTTTTTCTTTTGAATTCGTTAAAAAAAATTTTTAAATAAATAAATTATCATTCAAATATTTGCCCTTCAAATTTCTTTCAACTTCTTAGTATGATCTAATAACAAACACATATTGTTTAATATTTATAACTCTTTATTTTAACTTAATGAATAAATACTTAATGACTCATTAACTCTTTACATTACTTAATGAATAAATCATAGCAAACGCGGTAGCATTTAGTATAATATGTTTAAAAAATGGAAAATGCAAACGTCTTTTCGAATTTTATGACGAACCAGTTGACCAACGACAGTGATTTTTTTTTTTTTTTTTTTTTTTTTTTTTTTTTTTTTTTTTTTTGTTAAAAGACAAAACTCGATGAGGCGAACAAAATGATAGCATTCAACAAATGAGCATAGTTTGCTGTAGTTTTTTATTAAACTTTTTAATGAAAAAAAACGAAGTCGAAAAATTCAACAAACTGTAGCTATGGGTCCCATTGATGGATTAACTTCATTTTTGTCTTATTTTTTTCGTCATGATAAAAATTAATTTAGATTTTATTTTTTCATTTTTGTATGTTTGATGGACGCTGAGAAAATCGAATTTGTGTCTTAAAACTCCAGTTGAACATTGTTTCTTGTTGTTGCTGATGCAGTTTTTTTATTCATTGCCTCCAAGTTTAAAAGAATATAAAAATCGTTATGTATGTAACATAATTTGTCAAATAAAATAAATTACGTGAAAAATATGTTTGTTTTTATTGTGAAGCTTTCAGTTTCAGTTCTTTCTATAAAGTTGTGAACGCACTGGAGTTTTTTCATTTGACTCCTTGGTTTATTTTCCGGATATTATGCATTTTATATGAGAATGCAACGACTTTCTTGTTATTCTAATGCAACAATAAAATCTTGACGCCAGCAATTTTTCTGCTTTTCAAGATATAAAAAAACCTTCGTTTTTATCAAAAAAAATTAAATAACTAGTCTTAAAAAATGCTCTGACGAGCACCAAAAAAGTTATTTTTTTTAAGTATGAAAAAAGATTTGACAAGTGCTTCTATTAATAAATGAGCATGAGGGAAGACAAGGGATCCCTTCTTGGTTGCAACTCACTTCAAAGCCAACTTTAAAAAAATCATATTTGCGCTTTTTCCATGAAAACAAATCAGTCATAATTACTTTAAAAATGTATAGTGTAAAGACGTACCCAGTAAAGATGCAGCTTGTTAAACAAGAGTGTAAGATTAGGCCACATAGTACCAAAAGCCTAGTTCCTATAGTTTATCACCACACCAATGTAGTGCCACCAAGCACGGCCGGAGAGTAGAATTGCAGAGAAAATTCATTGTAGTGAAAAGCAGTCAACATGTAAAGCGTGATGGAAAGTTCGACTCAATGACGTCTGATACCTAGACACCACATCGGTAACCTTTTCTTAATTTGACATCTTTGCATTCCGTCACGTGGCGGAGGGTAGATTTAGCGCGCCAAACCGGTTTTTCTCCCGCACCGAAATTAATATTGTTATGTTTGTTTTGAGTTGACCGCTCTTCTGTTTTTCTCTTTGTGAAATCTGAAAGTTGCCAATAAAGCGATCACCGCCAAAAACGGCATCTTTTTGCCAAAGAGGTTGGATTCGAAACCATGCCGAGAGAACGATGGAATGTGGCGTCTACGTATATTAGAAGTCTGTGGTTCGACTAAAGTACCGCAAATTTATTTTACATGGAAAAAGCGCAAATGTGATTTTTTCAAAGTTGACATTGATGTGAGTTACAGCCAAGAAGAGATCCATTGTTTCCTTCTGGTTCAATTATTAATATAAATACTTGTCAAATCTTTTTTATACTCAGAAACATATTAACTCAGAAACATATACTCAGAAACATATACTCAGAAACATTTTTTGGTGCTCATCAGAGTATTTTTTAATACTAGTAATAATATGAAACAAGTACGCACATGTTTGTAGAGTGTATATGTAAGATTAAGTAAATATCTTCACTAAAATTATCTCATACTAGCTGACCTGCCCGCATTGCCCGAGCAGAAACTGTGCAGTAACTGTCACTGGAAAATATAACACTGGAGTGGACTTTTTAAAAAAAACTAAATAATATTTATATGGCACAAATATCATACACACACCACATTGACATGATTGTTTTCAGATGCTGATTTGTTGAAGCACGAAGAAGTTTGAGAAATTTAAATTTTAAATCATTATGGATCCGTAACGTGATCAAGAATAATGAGAGAAATTTTTTTATCCTAGATTTGTAATGTTTGGATCTTTCAATAGACCTATTACATAAAAGAATGATAAACGCCCCCCCTCCCCCCGCCCCAAAAAAACTGTCCTATGGGAAAAACCGGGAAACTGAAATAGTAAAAAAAAATGGCAAGGAATATTTAGCTATGCTAGAATTTTTCTCCCCTTTGTAGCTCCAATAGAAGCAAAGTTATAGCCTTTTAAAGATTAAAATGGAGTGAAGAAATGAGAAAAATTAGGTGAGTAACAGACAGGGTGTCCACAATTCCGGGGGTGCCATGTAGCTTAAACTTTTAAGTTAGAATTGGTACAGAATTAAATAAGGTGTTGATTATAGTTTGATGAGGTGGTGAATTTTAAGGTGTATGTTGGGGGGGGGGTGGAAGCCCCGCCTTGTCAGAGGCTCTCAAAGAGAGAACTTTAAAATAATTGGCCTAGACTCCAATAACTTCACAAAAAGTTGTTAACTTGTATTTTTAATGTGAGATGATCCCAGCAGTCCTGGATATGAGGTACAATACTTCGTAACAAATCGAATTTACCTCTTATGCCTAAATCCTGTCAAAGGATTTTTACAATAACGAATGAGATGCGTTTTGTTTTTGCGTTGCCATTAAACAATAACAAATAATCGCGATTTCTGTTCCATATAAGTTAGTGTAATATATATACACTGTCAATATCTCTACTTGTATATTGTCATGTCTTGCCCTTCTCTCCGTCATGAAGATCTGTTTCTTCCACCAACAAATTTCATAAAATTTAAAATTATAAAAATTCTTAATTCTTTTTCTGTTTTATTTATGAATTTGTTGAAACCGAGGCGGCACCAGAATGGGGACCGGGGATGCATATGCCCCCTTTGGGCATACCTGCCTCCCCCCCATCGGGGTAAAAATTCGATGTCGTTGGGGAAAATCTTTTGAATTTTAAATTTCGTCCCAGTCAAGTTGAGTCAACATGTGGATTTTTTTTTATTTAAATCAGATTGACTAAACTAATTCTTTTGGATACAGTCCATTTCTGACTGAATTTTGATTCTTGCAGATTAAGTTCAGATAAACTCGATCGTTAAAAAAAATGAATTTCTTAAAACAAAAATCTATATGGATGACTGCACAATATGGTATATGAATGACTCATGTATACTTTTTGACAAAAAAGATAAAATTTATACTAAAGTTTTGTCGGGGCTGTTTTGAATGACAAGTAGAATGCTGCATCGGGGCGGGCAAACTGAACTTGACACGACTCGCAATCTGGATTGGACAGTGTTGTAATTAGGTGGGAAAACGTGGGAGTGCCGTTCCCAGAAATATTTGGTTTGTTACTGTAAAAAGAAAAAAATCGCGTACGAGCGCAATCCATTTTTTCTTCAAGCAAAACGTTATCTTTTGCGAGTTTTAAGAAGATCCATTTCCACTTATCAATAAAACCAATTCGATGCCTTAAAACCGTCGTCGTGCTGCCACCGCCCCTTCAATGCTAGGCCTGAACTCTGACACAAAAGTGGCGGCTGCCGAAGACGGATTTTTGAAAAGTGTGCACGGCCCCCTAAGTTTTAACTCCATTATTTTATAAAAGATTTCTTAGACTTCTTTAATCCCAGAAAAAGAAAGCGAAAAAACTTTAAAAAAATATTGGTACCAAAACTGAAGGGACAGTATACAAGCTCAAAAAATCCGTCATTTTTTGTCAGCGCTGAGGCCTAGTATTCAGGTGGCGGAGATTCTGAACTAACGTCAGTTGCTTTATTTTTACTGAATGAATGTAAATTACATTACTATAAAAACTTTGATATAATAATTATAACTGTTGATTTTTAAAAAGTCGGCTTTTGGCTAAATGTTTTAAAATGGCTTTTGGGTTAGCAACAATCCGGTAGTTTCATAATCTATGGAAAGATGAGTTCCCACAAATATTTTTTTCCTACTACAGCACTGGGATTGGATCGGGTTGAGTGTTATCTTTTGTCATTGTGGGTCGGATTCCAGTTGGGTTAACTTTAATTGTTTGAGGTTCGGATTGGATGTTTACACCTATGGATCTTCATTCAAGCTCGATGTCTCAAAAGAATTTACAAAATCTATTTTAAGTTTAAAATTTATACTTAGAATGTTAATGAGATTAAACTTGAGCTTAAAACTGATATTGGAGATATAATTGTAGATAAATTTTTACAAAATTGCATTACAATATGGATATATTTTTTAATCAGTTACGGTTGGGGTCCAGTTAAGATTGAAATATTTCGGGTTTAAATCGAAATGTGGAGATGTCGGGCTCAGTAGAGTAATGTATCACCTTGGAAAATTAACCCATCTCGACTGGCGATTTGAGTCGGATCTGGCTAACGTGAATATTTTTTCGGAGAGGTTCGGATTGACTTATATTTTTCGAGTCGGGTTAGTTTTAATTGTTTTAGCGTATGGCATCGATTCTACCTCATTTCTCATAAGTATCGCCGAAATATATTTTTAAATGTAAAATTATATTATTTGAATGTCAATGAGTGCATATATAGATACATTAATCTTTCCACATAAAGCAGCATAGCTGCCAAAAAATATATAACTGATATCACAGGTATTATTGTAGACTATTTTTCCATTATTGCTTTACAAGATGGAATTTTCTTTTTCAATTTTCTCTTACATTTCGAGTTCGTATTATGTTCGAATGAATTACTTTTAAATCGAAGTTTGTACAGTTCGGGTCATCTAATTTTTAAAAATTGGTTCAGGTTGAATAGGTATAGAATTAACTAATTCAGGTCGGGTATAACCCAATTCGTGGAGGACGCTATGCTCGCAAAATAATCCGTGAATTTAACTATTTCTTCCGTTGACTGTATTCTGTTAAAACAAAAAAATTTTGCTTTCATGCGCTTTAATTTTGCTATTACTAACCCTCCTCCCCCCCCCCGCAAAAATACAGAAAAACACCAATTACCTGAATTACTCACATCTGAAGCAATACGTTCGTCTATTTATATGGGTGTTTTTGGCAGCATGCTGCTTAGTACTTTTTCGTATTAGAAACAGAATTTATAAATCTGTTTTATCTAAATCTACGTAAGAAGCAAAAATCTATGATCAAAATTTTCGAAGAATATCAGAATTTTATTATTTTAATTGCTTAAAATAATATTAAAGTCTCTTCAAATCACAGTGATATTTCGGCATTGTTGCGACGGACTCGTAGCGAGAAATTTTGGCCCTCGCAGACCTTCTAACCCGCGGCTAGACCTCCTATATAACCCATGATTTGGATCAGTGATATATTTTTAATTGCAGGTCGATTTTAGCTGATATTAAAATAAATAACTTTTAGGTTTCCAACTATTTTACAAGTGTCCACTTCATTTACATTTATCTTTTGTTTTTAATTTGGGAATTTTGTATCTAAGTTTTGTTTTAGATTTAAATTTTGTATCTTATCAAAATTTGAAACATCGCACTCTCTGCATTCGACCAATATGCACTCTAAAACAAAATTTAAATTGCAGTTGTTTTTCAAATTGTTTTATTATCACTACTATAGCTAAAAAAATCTGTTTTATTTTACATATTTCCTCAAAAATACAGAAAATTCATCAATCTAATGCTAAAACTACCTGAAATTCTTTAATGTCTCAAGTTGCATTTTTGTTGAATCAAAAGATTGTTCAGTTTACTGAGCAGCAACACTTTGCACTAGATTTTTCTATTCGAAACTGATTTTTTACGTATCTCTATTTTCTCTCAAAAGTTCGTGAACCGAATCTCAATTTTTTTTTTTTTAATTTTTCAATGAAAACACCAACAATTCTTCCAATAATATAAAAATCCGTTCCAATAACATGTGCAATCCGGCAACTTATTGTCTGTATATTTTATTTTTGGCGAAATGGATTTTGAAAGTATATTGAATAATGATTGCATTTTCTCAAAAGCGACGAAAATAGAAAAAATGAAAAAAATAAAACGCGGCATTTATAAAGTAATATAAGGTACATGTTTCAAAAATTGTAGTTCGACTAATTGATTTCACTCCGGCAAATACATCAAATTCAAATTAAAAAAATTAATATTTAGCTTAGAAACGTGTTCAGATGGAACGAAAAAGGATATGAAAGAAATTTCAATTTTATACAAGTTTTGTTCATAGTAACTATGCTGTTTCTTTATACTTGTATTTTTACTTAGATTTAAATCTAGGATGTTTAAACCGCAGAGGAAAAGCTGCGATTCACTAAAAGGAAATTCATACCTTTTGTTTTGACTAGTTTTCAAATTCTATGTGCAAGTTAATGAAAAACAAACTTTTCGACAATTGGAATAAAGAGATTGATGAATAATATTGTTTAGCTTCAGAAGACGTATTCTTGCTAATTGGTTGTAAAAATAACATTTATGTATCTCAATAATGCTATGAAAAAAAACACATGGATTGTGATAGACCGGAAGGTTATTTCAGAGTTACATAGATGCAGTACTCTATTTTCGTTAGTTGTCCATTGACCACAGATTTAAAGAGTTATTTTTTTCCTGATCTAATATTTTTATTTTAATATACAGAAATAAGATTTTTTAAATAATTATTCATCTGGTTAATGCATTTTTTTACAAAACTCATATAGTCAATCAGACAAAAACTGTAAAAACAATGCTACAATGGAGTTTTAAAGAAAAAAATTGACCATTAAAATATGGAATTTATGACTTAGTAAATTTTGCATTATAATTATCATTTCTACTTGTTATAAATATTTTATGAGTTCCTCCTTTTTACGAAGATATCAATTTTAATTTGTCCCTGCTGTATATAACAAGTTTCAAGACATTTATAAGAATAAGTCAAATGATTTCTTATTTATTTGCGTTTACAAGTGATTTTATATTTTTACCCGAGTGTTTTAATTTTAAAACTGCTTTATACGCAGAATTCGTACTTTTGTTGATAATAATAATTTAACTAATGTTTATGGAAATTTTTCACTTACATTTTTGCATTATAATTATCATTTCTACTTGTTATAAATATTTTATGAGTTCCTCCTTTTTACGAAGATATCAATTTTAATTTGTCCCTGCTGTATATAACAAGTTTCAAGACATTTATAAGAGTAAGTCAAATGATTTCTTATTTATTTGCGTTTACAAGTGATTTTATATTTTTACCCGAGTGTTTTAATTTTAAAACTGCTTTATACGCAGAATTCGTACTTTTGTTGATAATAATAATTTAACTAATGTTTATGGAAATTTTTCACTTTTATTTTTGCATTCAGCAATAAATACTCTAGAGATTCGATTATCCGGAAGGTCGAGATCTAGGCCGATCCGGTTAATGAAAAATACGGAAAATAGGACAACTTTAAAAAACGCATATGGCAATGATTTTAGGTAACTTCCCTTCACATTTTTTTCCAGGTTTAATACTGGCAATCGTGGTAATGCATATTTTAGCACATTAAAAAAGCGTATTTAGAAAGTTTTTTATTTTATTTATTTTTTTAACAAAATTAAAAATTTTATTTTTGGTAGAATCGGTACAAAGTTATACATAGAAGTACACATAGAAACTTCATGGTTTTCGATATAACTATGTCTAAAAAATCACACAAAATTTAATCCAATTTCATCCTTTTTTAGACTTTCAAATAAATTAATCTTGATAAAATTTGTTATGCAGCACTCAACAGTAGTTTTGTTATGCTTTGTTTTTAGTAATTACCGTGATATGCACGCATCACTTTTTTTTTCCAAAAATAAAAATTATCATATTTACAAATCAAATCAAAATGAAATACCAGTGTTCTCGCTGACTATTGACCAACGTTAGTAATTTGGCTAATTAAAAATAAATACATTCGCCAAATGAACAAAGTATTAGCCAAATAGATTCGTCGTGTATCACTAAAAAAATTATCTTTAATCCTTTAATGTACCTCATTTTTTTCAATATGTTCTAAAATAACCTAAGTTTTATAACCGTGACAACGATTGTTATTAATCTAATTCAACTATCCGTTACAAATATATTAAAAATATGTATATTCTAAATAGCTTACGTAATGAAGAAAAAAACTCTTAAACCTATTCAACTCATTAAAATGTTATAAAAAAAACTTCCTAAGTTAATACAGAATTTTATCATATTACACATAATGAATCTGAAGAATCAAGTTGTTGCAGATCGTTCTTATAGATGAAGTCGATGGTAACTGCTAAATTCATTGTTCTGCAACAAGTGCTTAAGAAACTTTTTCCATTCTGTTTCCATTCTGACAGTACGGTGGAATTGAACATGATAAGCAACACACACACAGAGAAAAAAAGACAAAGAAAAGAAAGAAAAATAAAAAAAAATTAGCACTTGGCTCACATGGCTCGCAATTTGGCGAATCTAATCGCTTCTTTACTCGCCAAATGAAAAATTTAGTCGCAATTTGGCGCGACAGCGAGAACACTGTGTGCCACGTAAAAGGTTACCTTTCTAAATAATTTTCTGTTTTATAATTCATTTATTTGATTGCTAAAAATCTAAAGTTGGCAGGTCTGACGTGAGACCGTGAGAGCTATTTCTCAAAAAGTTAAACACAGAATTTTATCAAACTTCATCATATTTAAGTTAGTATGGATGACATTTTGGTGTATATCGACCTACAGATGGTGTTTTTTTCTTGAATTTTTTTTTTATATCTCAGCACCTATTGAATATAGAATTGCACAAAATATTTTATGCTTAAAAAAAATAGGCGACTCTGTTATCTTATGCTACCTAAAAGAGATTCCTTATCAGATCCAGAATCAATTGACGTGGATTAGCGAACGTGGTTTGACATAATATTTATTCCTAGTGAACAACCCAAGTTAAACCCCTTGGGGACGAGCGACACGTTTACGTGCTGCAAAAAGGCTTAAGAATTCTTGTTTATCTCCAGTAAAATTTTACTATAAAATTTGTCTTATTTAATCGGAGCATTTTCTCGATTTAATGACACAAAATTCTATTTTTAAAAATCGGTGAAAAACATTAAAAATTTCATAAAATGCTCCGTCGCGAAGGAATTAAAAAAAGAAAATTTCACTGAGCTCCAGCTTCTGAATAAACCTTGATAGAGGCCGGGCTGCATGGGCCGGGTCCGGGTTTATTTTCTTTTACGACACTGGGTCCGATCCATGCCTGTTTTTCACTCTTTTCATGGCTTAACTAACTTTTTCGATACCTAGTTGGGACTGACTTCATTCTTCCTAGAAGTGCACGGATCGAAATTTTCAGTCCCGGTTTCGATCCAGCTCGTATGAATATCACCCTCACGGAACGACTTGGGCAGTGCAAAAATTAGTAAAATTTGGCTTGTTTCAAACATTTTTACCAAAAAAGTATATATTTTTATAAGTTTAACACGCCATTACTCTGTAATTAAACTTTAAAATTTAATATTTTTAAAGAATAGTAGATTTTTAGGCAATAAAATTTAAATACAGTAAAACCTGTAAAATAAAACTTGCCTATGACACAAAAAAGTACTTTCAGTTTCAAAACCGTTTCCGAAAGTGAAAGTATCTTTAAAAAAAAATCTGCAACCGAAATCTAAAAAGTGAAAAATAGCCATATTAAAGAGCAAGCTCAACTGTCCAATGCAAGAAAATAGATTGTTAAAAAATATTCTAATCAAAACGAGAAATTCGAAAATAATGTGTGTTTAACATGAAATATGTTGATTTAAAATGAATATAATAATACAAGTGAAAAGAATATAATACATTACACTTGCTCAGAGGATAACTTGACCATAACTCTCTCTCTCTTTTTTTTTGTTTCTATATGATTCCGTCTTGGAAGATTTTATTGTATGGCATTTTTTCTGATTTTTAAGTCTCCACTACATGATATAAGGATTAACGATAACTGAATAATAATTGAAACATTTACATGCACATAGATATTCGATCTGAATAAATAAATATTGCCGCCTAGAACATTTCTTAAAAAGATTATTTTTATCAGAACTTCTCGTCCATTTTATAACCATATCTCCTCCACTTCGCTCCATTCTATAACCATATCGAAGTAAAAATTCATGTTTTGTAGAAATAGAGTCGGGCGGGCCATGATTTTAACCTTTTTTTTGTGGTCAGGCTATATTATATATGTATGTATTTCCCAGACCGTACAATCAGGCCGACTTTTAAATTTCATGTCGACCAGACCATTAATCTATTTAGTACTAACTGGATCAGGCCTGGGTTTAAATTTTTTGTCCGCGCTGCTTTTTAGGCCCCGGACCTCTAATATATACTATTATCACGGATACAGTGCCCTCCCCCCCTTCGGGCAAATTCTGGCTCTGCTCTTTGACAATGTCCATTTTTTACTTTTTCGATTTTTTTTCAAGATTTTTTTTTATGAGGATACTTTGACATTCAGAACTAGATTCAGAAAGTAAAAGTATCCTCATCTCTTAATGGAAAAATCTTTTAACAAAACTGAAAAAGTAAAAAACGACCTATGTAGAGATCAATTACCAGCTATCCAGTGAAAAAAAATCATCCATGTGAATAAAAACGAGTAATAATAACTCCCAATAAACCCATTGATTGTAATTCAAACCAACAGTAAAAAAAGACATTTCCGTTTCACTGGGTAAACAACAATTTTTATTTTTTTTATTCCAATAAAATTTGAATCTAACACAATTAAATTTGTTAAAAAAAAAGAACATAATATAAAGAAGCAATCCATCTATTCAGAAATTTTTAAAAGTAAAAAAGTACAGTACTAATAGCACATTTTTATAAAAAGTTCATAAAAACAAACTTTCGTTGCTAGGCTTTGAAACACTTTTTTCTTCTTTTCAAGTACCGGCATAACTAAAAAAAGCTATTTTTAACAGAAGAGTACAGTTCACACATTTGTAAAATAATAGTCCTTTTAAATAATATATGACATATTTCTTTATAAGTTCAGAAACAAATACAGCCTAGTAACATCTACAATGGAGAACAACAGTCTGTCGGATTCAAAAAATCAATTTTTCTTTCTTTACAAAATTTTACCTTTTTTACATTGAAGAATATTTTCCTGAATGAATAATACTGAAGTTTAAAAAAATGACAGAGTGCATTTTGTCCATTGGTGTGCATAACACAGATAAACTGTGAAAGCATTTTTTTTTCAAAATATGATTTTTTTGTATATGTTTGTCACAATTTCTACACTTCATTTAAATTTAGTCTTTAAACAGATGCACTTAGTAGATGTAAATGAAAATCCCATTTAAAAATCGATTTTTGGATGATTATAGACAAAAGCAGTATGGCAACAGAAAAGGTATCACCCTCTGTTAAACACTAAAACATTTCAACTATACAAATTGATTGAGAAATAATCATTATATGATTAATAACATTATGGTTGTGATTGTGTTTATGATGGCCAATTATCAACACAAGGGATATTGGCCTAAAAAGTGGGGTAGTGCCTTCTATGACGATCTTTCTAAGGGAATCTAATCCACATTTATGCAAGGAAATCCAAAGTTTGAAGAAAATTATGGAAAACTCCGAATTATTATTTAAGCCAACGGGCCTAATGCCTATTAATTAGGTAAACGGGTGAGATTGGGTTCGAACCCAGCTCCTCCCGCCTACCAGTTTTGAGAGCAAAAATTTCTTAGTAATTGGTGGGGCAATAGCATTGCCCATTGCATTCTGTTTAATTTCTTATAAAATTATATCAATGTCCTTTTAGTTAAACCTTTATGTTGTAAATCATGAAAATTTCATTTTTCTACAGGATTTTTTGTGAATTTTAGAAACTGTCTGAGAAGATTTACACAATCATTTAATAAATTTTAGAAGGAATTTGCCAACTAAACTTAAGTTAGGATTTATAGGAATTTTGTGGCATATTTATAATTCCAATCAAATTTTTATTATTTATTTATTTTGTATTTTGTAAAATTAGGAAATGTACAAATATAATTTAAAAAAAAATCAAATTGAAATTTTCGTCCCCCAATAATCCTCTGACAAGAAAGCTGAGTATGTGCAAAGGCAAAATAAATCCTTCTAAAAATACTTTTTGTTTGGTGCAATCAATAATGCTTTTGGCTGAAAGTAAAGTAATGTATCTATAACTAACTAACTATAATTAAACTATACTGCTACTAATCGATCTATTAAATGAATTTTATAATAATTTATCTTAATGGTATTAGAAAGCACCGTCGGGGCATAAAAGTTGAAACTAAAACTGACAAGATTTATATTGCATATCTATGCTTCAAAAAAAAATAATGATTAAAAACCATTTTTCGTGCTCTCCCTGTTGTTCACTTTAAGAATAATCATATGAAAGCAAATTCCTTAAAATATGTTGTTTTTGCAGAAACAATGCATCAAATAAACAATGAATCAAATAAACATGGTGAATAAAAATTAAATTAGTTATTTATATTCTTTTAAGAAAAATGGGTAAGTTTGCTCATGATGCATCCAAAGATTAGATGATAATGAGATATGTTTCACTTAAATCCTTGGAAAATTTTTAAGAACAAAATTTAGAAAATAAGATATTTTTTTAATTTTTTTTTTTTTTTTTTTTTTTTTTTTTTGCACCAAAAATATTTATAGCATATTTCTCAATTTTTTTAAAAAGTGTTGCTTCATCAAAGTCATTCCTAAGTATATTCGGTACTTCTAAGTTATCCCGTTGACCAATTTCGCCAAATTATCCAAATCGCCAAACTAATAGCCAAATTATACATTTTGACATTAATTTTTATTTTAAATAACGAAAAAACAAATAATTAGTAGAATATTAATAAAAATGTTAATAAAAAGTCGGAATAAAAATCAATAATATTTTAAACACGTGAATCGCACTTAATGTCATTAAATGCGACATTCATGATCATCCATTATTGGCATTTTATCTTATAGTTTGGCGATAATTTTTGGTCGACGGGATAACCTAAAAGTACCGTATATTCATATAAGATATTGAGGTACAATTTATCATTTCAAGTTCAAATTAAATTTTTACTTCAGGGTAAAATTACTTTACTTGAAATAAGACAAATTGAAACAAAAACCCATAAAAGGCTTTACAGGAAGTTTTACTTCACAATAGGTAAGGTGTTATTTACTTATTATCAAAATGACAAGTGTGTCAATTATGGTAGAATTTTATATATTTTTAATTATTAAAATTAAAAAAAAAAGATATCTGATAATAGTAAATTCACTCTCAAATCCCCACATAATTTACAGATATAAACAATGAAACATTCAGTTTTGAAGTAAGAACAAATTTGACTTTTTTATTTTTATATCATTTCTATAAATATTTTAATTTGTAATTTTCATTAATATTACTGAATTCATGGGCTTTCATGATGGAAGAATAAATTTATTTTGGAAAAAATAAGATATTGCTGATATCACTGGTAATCATTATCTTTCTACCAAATATATTAATGTATTAGCCAAAATTTTTTGGTTATTAAGTGTGGTTAAACTTGAAATAAATCTTCCTTCTTTTATGATTTTGATGTGAATTAATAACGTATCTTTATAAAACGAATTTCATATGAAAAATGCATCTTACCTTTATAATAAATATTAAATCATACATTATTGATTATTAACTTGACCTTTGCTTTTAATATTTTAATCATGTTAAGAATTATCTAAATTTTTATTAATTTAGTTTATTATTTATTTTAATGTTCTATTATATTGTAAGCGTTCATAAAAGTTTTAACCCTCTAAGCGTTTGGCCCGTAAAATTCCGTACACTAAGTTCCAGGTTTCACTGCAATATAAGCAATCTTTAAGATATTATAATTCTATAAATTTAATGAATTTTCAAAGCATAGAAGAATGATTAGGACTCTCAAGGATTACATTTATATTCCTAAATAAGATTTTTATGTATTATTGAAAGAATCATATTTTATTAGCATTTAAAACAAAATGCAGAGAAAGCAACATTACAATTTTAACCATTTGTAAGACGCTTGGAGGGTTAATTTCAATGTTAATTACATTCAAATTACCGTTTAGAAAATGTAAACAAAGCAATGACAAGAAATCCACAAAATTCTAAAATCTACAAAACCTATGGTAATAATCTATGCGTTTTCGAGGAACTCTTTTTTATTGATTACATATTCAATTTTGACAATAAAAATATAAGAGATTTTTGTTACAGTCTATTTGGTATGAGATGATAAATGCTTTCTTAGATGACTGTTCTGAGTAAATCCTTTGAAACATATTTCACAAACAAAGGGTTTCTCTCCAGTATGAGTGAGGAGATGGCTTCTTAGAGTAAACTTCCGAGAAAATGCTTTAGAACATATTTCACAAACAAAGGGTTTCTCTCCAGTATGAGTTAAGAGATGGTCTTTCAAAGTACTTTTATCAGAAAATGCTTTGGGACATATTTCACAAACAAAGGGTTTCTCTCCAGTATGAGTCAAGAGATGTTTTTTTAAAGTAATGTTATGAGAAAATGTTTTGGAACATACTTCACAAACAAAGGGTTTCTCTCCAATATGAGTCAAGAGATGATTTGTTAGAGTACTTTTATGAGAAAATGCTTTGGAACATGTTTCACAAACATAGGGTTTCTCTCCAGTATGAGTCAAGAAATGTCTTCTTAGATGATAGTTATGAGAAAATCCCTTAGAACATGTTTCACAAACAAAGGGTTTTTCTCCAGTATGAGTCAAGACATGTTTACTTAGAGTACTTTTATGAGAAAATGCTTTGGAGCATGTTTCACAAACATAGGGTTTCTCTCCATTATGAGTCTTGAGATGACTCCTTAGATTACTCTTCTTAGAAAATATTTTGGAACATACTTCACAAATAAAAGGTTTTTCTCCTGTATCAGGGGAGGAGTGTTTTTTTTCATCACCATTTTGAGGAACAAAGTGATGTTCACTGGAGGAAGATTTTACTTCTGTAATCGATGTCATTGTCTCATGTGAAAAAGTAATGTTTCAGATGATAAGAAAATCTTCTTTAAAGTATCAGTATGAAGAGATTATAGCCATTTTCATCCAAGGAAATGTCTTATTGAACATCAGTAAGAGAGTTTTATCAACCTTTCAGTCAAAGAACAAAAAGAAAAACAATAAAATAATGCATTTTTTAAAATAAATAGTAGTAAATTTTAATACTGAATTAAGTTATCACTTATGACAAATTTCATTTCTTTAAACAATATAAATATCAATACATTAAAGTATGATACTTTATAAATTCTTAAGTACAATAGAACTTGAGTATTTTTTATAGATACATATGTGTAGCTGTGCATACAATACAATAGACATTTGTATATCCGGCTCTCTCATATCCATACTAATAAAAACTGAAAATTTATTTTATTACACACTTGTAAATTCACCCCCGCCTACTTTTTCAGCACATTCACTAAAACTATCCAAACAAAGATTTTTCTTTTTTACTGTCCACGCATTCAGTTCCAACTCAATTTCATCACTATTTCTTACAAGATGTACAAATAGATATGCATGTTGTTCAACATTAGAGTTGTGCATTTTTTTTTTATTTCTTTAAACTTTAAAGTTGATGCTGAATATTTACATATACATTTATATTATACTCAAGCTGCCTGCCTCTGGTGACCAATTTGGTCATCCTTAAATGTAATGCTAAGCATTTTATGATGTCATAACTTAATTTACTTGTTCATTCCTTTGCCAAATCAGAAAATTCTGGTAGAGAAATCAAGAATTCATCTATACATATAATAAAACAGTAGGACCCGGTGTGTCTGTACATTGAAGATAATTGACAAAAATGGAGTCAGGGCGATAAAAGAAAACCAATGAAACACAAAAAAAATTTTTTTGAATTTTTTGTCTGTCTGTCTGTCTGTCTGTTTGTTCGAGGTTATCTTCGTAACTACTGAATGGATTTTTATGCGGTTTTCACTAATGAAGAATGCACACTCCCGGGCAGTGTATAGGCTTTGTTTCATCAAAATCGGACAACAGACAAAAAAGTAACAAAAAGAAACAAAAGAAACTATTAGGTGCGCTGCTCACGTTTTTTAGTACATAACGTTTTTTAGTACATATAAAATCCAATAGATGTCTCTGTGCGATTTTAAAACGCGCTATCGTTATGTTTTCGCCAGTCTACTTAAGTATGAGAAAGTTTCAAGCTGGCTGTCGTTCCATGTGGTTTAGTCGGTAGAACGTCAGTGCGCCATACTGATGGCCCGGGTTCGATTCCCAGCATGGAATTTTTTTTCACTATGTTGGCATTAACGCCTATAAGCAATTAAAAGAATTTGAAATATTGTATTCAAGGCGAATTTTCTCTCTGGGAAAATTTCCTTGCATTAATATGTCAGTGTAATTTTTTTTTCGATTTAATTTTTTTTTTCGAAACTTTGTTTTTCTTAAAAAATTACAGTAAATATTTGATATTTCCCAACGTTTTTTGAATGATCGACTTGCTTTTTTTTTTAATGTATGTCTGAACCTTATCTAACTACTTCTTCAAGATTTCTTTAGATAAACCGACCAGCGTAGCGGGCGAAGGCCGCTAGTTTTATATAAAATAGACAATCATACTTTAAAATTGAAACATTTTAAATTTATGACTTTTACATATTTCTTAAAAAAAAAGAAATTAAATTAAAAGCAATGAATAATAATAAACCATGATTTTTAACCACTTAACCGGCGAAGGGTATGGGGAAACAGTGCTTTTACCCCCGACTTATCTTGGGGCAGACGGTTAAGTGGTTAATTTTAATATCAAAGAATTATTTTTATTTACCATGTAGGAAAAAAAAAAGTTAATAGGTAAGTTAAAAAGTTGGAAAGATTTTTACTCCGCTAATGGAATCTAGATAGCTACTAAGATTTCTTTGCAGTCATAGAAAATTTTATGTAGTTTTATTCGAAAAAATGCTTTTAATTGAAAATAGCCTATTATGTTTGCTCATAGAAAGCATTGTTCTTTATGACAATCACATGAATTTCACTATTATAATATAGAGGAAATGATGGCTATGGAGATGTATTTGGAAATTTATCAGTTGTGCTAAGTTTCAAAATAGACGCTTGGCATAGATAAAGCAAAGCGGCCAGCCTGGAACTGTTAATGACAGTCACATGACTTAGGTAATTATACAGGTATTGTACATTTACATTATGTATTTATATATACAACTACTACATATTTTGAGTTAGTTTTTATAAAAGTTGTCCTCTTATTCATAGAACAACATGTTCATAGCAAATCAACTCTCTTTGTTCTCAAGTCTAATTAATGCAAGAACAAAGACTTGTAAATATTTTTATTCTTTAAGCCTTTAATCATCTTGCAGAATTTTTCAAGCATGATTCATGAAATAACTGCCATTAAAGAATTGATATAAAGAAATCAGTTTGGATTATGCATTACAAATCTATATTTTTTATGCCATTGAAAAAATAAACATTTTTTATATCAAGTTTTTTCATCATTCAAAATTTAATATAGGATGGGAAAAAACTAGATTAGGTGCTAAAAAAAAAAAAAAAAAAAAAAAAAAATGTGATCTCTCCAAATGAGATCATTTTGACAAGAATAATGAAAACACAGAGATACCCTGTACTCATCAGCAATTGAAATGAGTAATAATGCATCTTAAATGCAAGTATTAATTACTCTAAAGCTAAAATAACTTTCTTATAATCAAAGACTTTCAGAAAAGTACTAACAGTTTGTGAAAGACCTACAGTTAGTATTTTGATGGAAATTTTTGATTTTATGTGAGTTTATAGTGTATCTTTATAAGTTAAGTTTCATTAAACAGCCCAAGAAAAATGCATGTGATCTTTCTGATGATTATTTAACTATACATTATTAGACATTGACCTTTACTTATAATAAATTAACCAGTTTTAAAATTATTTAATTTTTTATCCTTTTAGTTTGTTAATTATTTAAATATTTTACTCTGCTGCAAGCATTCAATATAATTTTGATTGCATTGTTATATTCAAATTATGCTTATAAAATTGTTATAAAAAACATTAGCCTAAAATCTGCATAATTCTAAAATCCACACAACTTGTGATTTCAAGTTGTGTGGATTTGAAAGAATCTACTGCATTAGTTTGCTTTATTTTCAGATGGTACATTAATTATTACTTTTATAGCCATAACAATTTTTATTAGAGAGGGTGTCCTCCGTCGGGGTCTTTCCAAGGGAACCTAACCCAAATTTATTAGGATGGCGTTTTAAAACCATTATTTTTACTTTTTTTTATCTTCAATAGAAGAAAGTATTGTAATCGAAATTTTTTTCGACTTCCGGTTTTCGGCGGATTTACACGTTTTAGGGGTCAGAGATTCCAAAAAACATGTTTTTTTCAAAATGTCTGTCTGTCCGTTTGTCTGTGTGTATGTCGCCATTCTACTATCAAAAAGTGTATGAAGTTATGCATAGAATTGAACCAAATTTTTTGTGAATGCTTTTGGCTATGGCAAGCACGTCCTCCTTCAGTTTTGAAATATTCCGCCGGATGGAGGTACTGCAATCGCGATTTTTGTGCTATTTTCAATATTGTACCGACTGAAAGTATATAAAGTTATGCATCGAATTGAACCAAATTTTTTGTGTATGTGTATGACTATGGCTAGTTAGTCTCCCTGAATTTGAAAATAATCCGCCGGAAGGGGGCGCTGCAATCGCGATTTTTGTGCCATTTTCAATATTGTACTGACCAAAGGAAATAAAGTTATGCATCGAATTGAACCAAATTTTTGTGTATGTGTATGACCTATGGTTAGTTGGAACTCCCTGAATTTGAAAAAACGCCGTCGGAAGGGGGCGCTGCAATCGCGATTTTTGTGCCATTTTCAATACTGTACCGACCAAAAGTACATGAAGTTATGCATCGAATTGTACGAAATTTTTTATGTAAGTGTATGGCTGTGGCTAGTTGGATCGCCCTGAATCTAAAAAAAATCCGCCGGAAGGGGGCGCTGCAATAGCGAATTTTATGCCATTTTCAATATTGCACCACATAAAAGTGTATGAAATTAGTTCTAGAACTGAACTAAATTTTTTGTATCTGATTATTTTTTGGTAAGGCAAGTCAGTCCTCCCTGAATTTGAAAAAAAAATCTTCCTATCATTCTACTGTGCATCGGCTCGTGCAGAGACGGAAATTCGTTTTTGCTCCGCTTAATTGATTGAAGGAGAAATTTAAGATGAAAATCAAAGTTGGTAGGGTATTTAATTAAAATTATTAAACATTAAAATGAGTAACTATTTTTTTAAATATTAAAATGTACGTATGAGATAGAAGAAAGTTTTGGGATTGGCACATCCAACTAGTTTTTGTATTTGTGACATAGAAATAATGTTTTGGTGTTGAAATAAAATGATTTATGAAAATATACATTTTGAACTTTTAAGAAAAATAAAAGAAATAAATAAATGAGTTAAACATCCATTTTTAAATATAAATTAACTTTAAATGAAAGATATTGAATGAAATTATCTAAAATATTCATATTTTAAATTAAACGTAATGGCGACTGAAACAATAACTGTGTTTTGAACAAAAAATCACTGTTATTTCAGAGGATGATCCAAAAAGGGACATTTTGCATTTCTAACCATCTACTCCACCAAAAAAAAAAAAAAAAAAAAAAAAAAAGCAGTGAGATGTCTTTTTCATGGAAAATTTGAGATTTTGTGTTTTCAATGGTTGTGATGTGGAAATCCTGCCCCTCCCGGAAAATTATAAGATTCCCTGCAGGAGCCAGAGAAAGCCCTCTGGGAGAAAAGTGTCTGAAATCAACAGTGAAGGCTGTTTTTTAAAGTCTCCCTGTTTCTATTTAAGATGCGGCTAAATCAATAACAGGAATGGTTAAAAAAAGTAGGATGGCGTTTTAAAACCATTATTTTTACTTTTTTTTTATCTTCAATAGAAGAAAGTATTGTAATCGAAATTTTTTTCGACTTCCGGTTTTCGGCGGATTTACACGTTTTAGGGGTCAGAGATTCCAAAAAACATGTTTTTTTCAAAATGTCTGTCTGTCCGTTTGTCTGTGTGTATGTCGCCATTCTACCATCAAAAAGTGTATGAAGTTATGCATAGAATTGAACCAAATTTTTTGTGAATGCTTTTGGCTATGGCAAGCACGTCCTCCTTCAGTTTTGAAATATTCCGCCGGATGGAGGCACTGCAATCGCGATTTTTGTGCTATTTTCAATATTGTACCGACTGAAACATTACAGTCGAGGATCGATAATCCGTGCACCCATAATCCGCAATTTTCTATAATTCGCATTGCTTTACCAATGTAAACAGTGAAATAAACAGTTAAGAAAATTTCAAAATTATTGATCCAAAAATGATTTTTTAAAACAAATAATAAAAAACTTGAAAAAAAATCATAATAAAGTATCTATTTTTTGAATATAGCTATTTTATTTTATCAACAGTGAAAAAAAAACTGTATTACGGAACATATGTAAATATTTTTATTTAAATGCACATATGTAAATATTTTTTTAAATAAAATAACTTTAAAAAAGCATTTTTTGAGACTGCATATTAAATTAATTATTGTATTTTTTATTTATCTATTCATATTACACTGATTATAAAATTAAAATTCAACTGTCGCGGTGAGCGACCAAATTTCATCGGCGACCCCTACCCACGACCCAAACAGACCTAGTCTCTTGCGCGACAGCGCCGTCGCGATATCCGGCAGGCGACCACGAATAGAACCAGAATCCTTTACTTACGACCCGGATAGCCCTGCACTCTTAATAGAAAATAAAAAAAAATAAAAGACAAATTGAAACCGGACAAATTTAAAAGAAAAAGTAGACAAATTAAAGATACTGAGAGACGGTTAGTGGGCGGGCGGGGCTCTGAAGCTATCGACTTTCCCTGCCCTCATCCCGAACATATATGTCTCGGACGGTGGCTGGGGGTGGGTGGGTCAACCGTCACGGTCAGCGACCAAATTTCGTCGGCGACCCCTACCCACGACCCAAACAGACCTAGTCTCTTGCGCGACAGCGCCGTCGCCGGCAGGCGACCACGGATAGCGCCAAAATGCTTCACTTATGACCCGAATAGCCTTGCACTCTTAATAGAAAAGGAAAAAAAAATTAAGACAAATTGAAACCGGACAAATTTAAGAGAAAAAGTAGACAAATTAAAGATACTGAGAGACGGTTAGTGGGCGGGCGGGGCTCTGAAGCTATCGACTTTCCCTGCCTTCATCCCGAACATATGTCTAGGAATAATAAATAATGTCTAGGAATAATAAAATGAAGTATAATCCATAATACTCCATAATGCACAGTATCCCATAATCGACGCAACCATTGGTCCCAACTTGTGCGGATTATAGAACTTTGACTGTATATATGTATATATAATACTTATCCACATGCTATATAGATTTTTACATATATATTACACTGGTGCCTGACTAACCAAAAAGTACCAAAAATAATGCTAAGACTATTTTATGTATATGATTGCAGAGTTATTAAATTAAACTATGAACAAACATATATCTTTAGAATTTTGCATACAATAATAAAATTTAAGTAATTTAAATTTAGCAATCAAACTTATTAAGAAATATAATCAATATCAATGATAATGGTTGCTAGCAAGAAACTTAATGCTCTTTATGTGGTGTCAAAAAGTGTAATTATAAAATGCAACATATTGCAACATCTGCAGTTTTGAAGAAGTGTATTACGCAACAATGCAAGAAAGAGTAAGCACAGACGAAATCACCTGTTTACCAGAAAAGGTAAGAAACATTCGATTATTCTTTCATAAGTTTCTAAAATGGATGCACTTGAAAAAATAAAAAAGAAACGCGCAACTGTAAGGACAGCAGTAACTAAACTAATAACTAAAATTGATACATTAATTAATGAAGAAAATAAGGAAACCGATGAGTATTTAGAAATTTTGGAAAAATTAATAGAAAGTTAAATGAAAAGGAAGAATCGCTGAAAAATTTAAACTGCGAGATAGAAGCTGCCATAAGTATTGCGAAAGATTAAGAAAATGATATTACCATTAGTGAAGAATATACTGAAAATATTGTAAGAGCTAAATTCAAAATTAAGAAACGAATTAAGCGTTTAGAAGAGGATAAGGTTCTCAATCAAAGTCAACTAAAACGTACTTTTACAAATGACTCATTTAATATTAAATTACCAGAAATACCGCTCCCGAAATTCTCAGGAAAACCGGAAGATTGGAGTTCATTCAAATTACAATTTGATAATATTATAACATCTAACATGCAATTATCTGAAACTCAAAAACTTCATTATTTATCAGCAGCTTTAACAAACGATGCAAAAGTTTTGCAAACGACAAAAGATACATTCGCTTATTTAATTCAGGCATTAAAAGATAGGTATGAAGACAATAGAATAGCTGTAGAAATACACATAAATTTACTTTTCGAAGCAGATAAAATTATACAACCTTCTGCTAAAGATTTGCGGAATTTAGTTGACACCGTAAAGAAAAGCATTCGCGCATTAAAGGTTTTAGATTACACAAGGAACAATCTTTCCGACGTTTTAATTCTGAATATTATTTTTCCAAAATTGGATAAAGATACGCGAAAAAGTTACGAAATGAGTATCAGTTCAAATGAAGTTCCAGAATTAGACAATTTAATACTATTTTTAGAGAAACGTTCTCAAATCTTGGAAAATATTAGTAAAAGCATTTCAGCAAAATCCAAGTCAAATCAAGAGCGTAATTTTAAACAAAAATCTCTCCTTGTTAAGTCAACTATTTAATTAATTCACGTGTACTATGTAAGCAAAATCATGCAATTTATAAATACGATATATTTTTGAAATCAAATGCTGTTCAGAGAAAAGAAATAGCAATGAAACACAAACTTTGTTTTAATTGTTTAAGTAATTAGCACACGATTGCTAATTGCAAATCTAAAAGTTTTTGCAACATTTGTCAGTTACGACATAATACATAACTTCACAGAAATGTAAACACTTCCTTTCCGAACAAAATTAATGAAGTTAATCCTATCGAGCAAGGTGATAAGTTGAATCCGAATGCACAAGAGTTTTTCGGACAGACAGAAGTTAAATCACTTGTATTGCCTTCTTTATCTTACGTTAATAACGGAAATAAATCTGTTATTCTCTCCACTGCTTTAGTTTGGGTTTTTAACTCTTATTCTGGGAGTTATTTACAAGCACGTGTAATACTGGACTCAGGAAGTATGTCCAATATTGTAACATCAGAATTCGCTGATTGATTGGGAATTCCATTAAAGATATTGAAAATCGCGATATCAGGATTAGGTTGAAAAGAAATGAACATTAAATACAAGGTGCATGCGAAAATTGTAAATGGAAAGGATCCTTTGAAACATCATTAGATTTCCTTGTTGTTTCAAAAATAACCGATTCACTCCCAGTAACAAAATTGAATATTCATAACTTGAAAATTCCTCATCAGTTAGCAGATCCAAAATTTAGCGTTCCTGGCAAAATTGACATATTACTCGGAGCACAATCCTTTTTTGATATAACAAAGGATGAAGAAATTCGAATTCCAAACAGCAATTTAGTTTTCCGAAATTCAGTATTCGGATATATTGCAACAGGAACCGCAGATACTTTCAGTCATACGCAATATTGTGCTTTTATTTCGCAGTCTCAAAGCATTGATGAATGTTTAGAAAAATTTTGGAAATTGGAAACCATTGATGAACCTTCCAAAATTCTGAGTAAAGAAGAAGAATACTGTGAGGAACATTACAAAACTATGCATTAAAGAAATGACGCTGGTAGATATATAGTACAGATGCCTACCAAGGATTTGGAAAATTTAGGTGATTCTAAAGAGCTTGCGAAAAAACATCTGAAGCAGTTGTGGAGAAGATTATCTAAAGATAAAACTATGAAGATATTGTACCAGCAATTCATGCAAGAATACTTAGAGTTAGGCCACATGGAGACGGTTACAGATGCTCAATCCGAACATCCAGATAATAATTTATGTTGCTACTTGCCGCATCACGGAGTTCTCAGGCCAGACAAAACCACAACAAAATTAAGGGTGGTATTCAATGCATCAGCGGCAACTACATCTGGTTTTAGTCTCAATGATTGTCTGCTGAAAGGAGAAGTGAAAGAAGACATATTTGAAATTATAACACGATTTCGCGTCTACAAGTAAGCTTTTACTACAGACATTCAAAAAATGTCCAGACAAATTTTAATTCATCCATCTCAACGCGACCTTCTAAGAATATTATGGAAGACAGATGAGAACAAAGAAACTGCTGTTTACAGATTGAATACAGTCACGTATGGAACTTGCTGTGCACCGTTTCTCGCAATACGGACTCTGAAACAATTAGCCATCGATGAATCATCACAATTCCCTTTGTCTGCTGAAGTAATAAGAGAAGATGTACATATGGACGATATTGTTACAGGCACACATGACCTAGATACAGCTACAGAACTTCAGCAGCAGTTATGCAACATGCTAAAAACCTGCGGTATGTCCCTTCACAAATGGAATTCCAACTCAAAGGAATTGATGAACAGTAAGCCATAGGAAGATCAAGAACATAATTTTTCCGTAAATGAAGAACCAACATGCAAAACTCTAGGGGTTATTTGGAAACCCCCTGAAAATCAATTTATGTTCAAGATTTCAATAACAGAGAAATCATCATACACGAAACGAGACGTGCTGAGCACCATTGCAAGATTATATGATCCCTTAGGTCTTTTAGGACCAATTATTACTCGAGCAAAGATATTTCTTCAGAAATTATGGCTCCTGAAATTAGGTTGGGAAGATGAAATCCCAGATCCAGTTGCTAGTGAATGGATAAATTTTGTCATCTCTAAAACTCATTAAAGAAGAAATTAGAATCGACAGATACATTCTAACCGATTCTTTTCAGAAATTATTGTTGTTAGGATTTTCAGATGCTTCGGAATTAGCTTATGGAGCTGCAGTTTATATGCATTGCACAAGTGAAACAAGTACTGTAACAACTAAACTGATTGTGAGTAAATCTCGCGTAGCCCCTTTTAAGACAATTTCCATACCCCGCCTGGAACTCTCAGCTTGCCTGCTTCTTTCTCAACTAATAGAGAAAATTCGTCTTTCTTTAAAAATGCTAGTAAGTGACATTTATTTACATACAGATTCAAAAATCGCAATTGCTTGGATCAGTACACCGCCAAACAAACTAAAAACCTTTGTTGGCAACAGAGTATCCAAGATACAAACCTTAACTGAAAACTGTCATTGGAATCATGTCCCATCGCTTTTAAACCCAGCAGATGTTATATCACGTGGACTAGATCCTCAAGAACTTTCCAACATGAATCTTTGGTGGAATGGCCCCCCGAACTTTCACACACCTTCATCTTCTGATGAATCCAATGACGATATTTATCCATTATCGAATGACATTTTAACACAAGAACTGTACTCGGATGAACTTAAAAAAACAGACAATGTCAATTTAATTTCTACTTCTGAAAATTCATTTCTAAATGATTTTCTTAATTTAAGTAACAACAAGAAAGTAAAATTAATACGTATTCTAAGTTTTATTTTCAGATTTATATTTAATGTTAAAAATAACATTCGACGAAGTGGTCCACTCACAACAGAGGAACTTCGTAATGCCAAGTACTGTCTCATCAAAATGATACAGTAAAAGTTAACGGTTACAGGTAAAAGTTTTCGATTAGGAAATCAAAACCCTTGAAAAGGGAGAAATTCCCAAGAAGGGCCAGGTGAGTTGTTTACATCCCTTTCTTGATAAGCAGAAATTATTACGGGTAGGCGGTAGGTTAAATAATTCTGACTTATCCTATGATAAAAAATTCCCAGTATTGCTCCCAAAAAATCATAAATTGACTTTATTTATAATGACATATTTTCATCTCAAATATTTACATGTTGGAGCCCAAACTTTACTCCATCTTGTTAGGCAAGAATTTTGGCCACTGGGTGGCAGAAATACTGCCAGAAAAATTGGCCATGACTGCATAATTTGTTTCAAAAATAAATCTAAATGTATTGAGCAAATTATGGGAAATCTTCCCTCAGAAAGAATTACTCCTAGTTCTCCGTTCACTAATGTAGGGATTGATTTTTGTGGTCCCTTTTATATTAAATATAAGGGTCAAAGAAAAGGTATTTACAATAAATGTTATGTTGCTATTTTTATTTGTTTCGTAACAAAGGCCCATACATTTAGAAGAGGTCACTGACTTAACTTCAGAAGCAATGATAGCAACACATTAAAGAGATTTTTCAGTAGGAGAGGTAAAAGTTCTTCTATCTTTACTGACAATGCTAAAAATTTTGTTGGAGCCAGTGCAGAGTTAAAACGTTTAGCAAAAATTATTAGAAACCCCCCCCCAGATGTTTTGGCTGATTATTTAACAAGTGAGGAAATCGCCTGGAATTTCATTCCATCCAGGACACACAATTTTGGTGGTTTGTGGGAAGCTGGGGTGAAATCGTTTAAGCATCATTTAAGAAGAACTGTAGGGAATTTGAGATTAACTTTTGAGCAATTTTTAACAGTTACTGCGCAAATTGAAGCCATTTTAAACAGTTGGCCCCTCACGCCCATGTCTTCTGACCCCAATGATTTTGAAATTCCAGGCCATTTTCTCATAGGTAGACCTCTAAGCAGTGTGTCTGAACCTGATCTCACTGGCAAATGCAATAATTATTTGTCTCAATGGCAAAAATTAAATAAAATGGTCCAATTTATTTGCCGAAAGTGGAAATTGGATTATCTTAATAATTTACAAGCCAGACGTAAATGGCAATTTGAAAAAGATAATGTTATTCCAAATTCAATGGTCCTTTTAAAAGAAGATAATCTTCCACCCTGCAAATGGACAATTGGTAGAGTTCAGGAAGTAGTTAACGGACCAGATGGTAAGGTTAGAGTGGTATTAGTTAAAACCCCTCAGGTTATTTTCAAAAGAGGCATATCGAAATTATGCTTACTTCCTTGTCAATAAACTGACAAATTATTATATGAATATGTTTAACCATTTCACTGTAAACTTATTATATAACCAAATGTTTGAAATCTTTTTATTTATTCATTGTTCTATTCATTATTATATTATACATCTTTATTGTATTGTATGTTATTCATTGTAAATTTAGATATTGTATTGTATATTTAAATGATATTTCAACGTGGGGCGGTATGTTGGCGCCACTTTTGTTGTTATGACGTCATCGCATATACTCCCGCCCACAGATGTTTCACCATTCCTTCAGTTAGTTGTATGTACGCTGTAAGGCTGGTCGCAGCTCTCTGAGCATGCATTTATTAATAAAATTACTGTCTGCTTTATTTAAAGTTATTGACATTTTAATTAATATTTATGATCGCATACGCAACAGTAGCATAAGTAATACATAAGAATCAAAAAGACAAAAAAAGAAAGAAAAAGTATTCAATTCTTCATTATAAAGCTTAAACTTTTTGATTAAATACAGTACTACTTGACTACCACCAAACTATAAGATTAAATGGCAACAACAGTGGTTATAAATTTCTCTTTCATTAGACATTAAAAACAATACACGAGTTCGTTACTTCATCAAATGATTTTTAGTTCCTCTTTTTATGAATTTTTTACTAATTTCTTTGTTTTTTGTTATTAAATGGAGAAAAAAATTATGTCAATTTGTAAAGTTTGGTGAAAAATTTGACGATTTGTATAAGTTGGCGAAATTGGTCGACAGGATAACCACATAGTACCTCATATAAATATTTAAGCTACAGCAATGCACAAAAGGAGAAAAAAAAATGTTGTAAAGCAATTTCTTTGCTGAGATAAAAGGATATGGCATAATATAGAAACATGTTCTGTGGTACCAATGAAAATAAAAATACAGTATAACTTCTTATTCTGGATTCGTCGTGATTACAGCGAGTCCGAATTATAGAAAATTCCGGATTATAGAAGTTGTGTAGCTAAGATACATGAAGATTAATGATAATAGTAATACCTATTATTAATATGGCAATACAAAATAGCAAGGAACGAAAAATCAATACAAAATGCTCAAAAATGAATGTTTTTTAAAAACTATGCATATTTTATGCATATTTAAAATGAATGTTTTTTTTAAACTAGGCATATTTTATGCAGTGTTACGTTAATTCTATGCAGTGTCTCTGTCTGTCATTAATTTTAAAAGTAACAAACGTACGATTTTTGCTTAATGAATACTTAATAAATAATGCATATCACAATAATAATCACTCATCATGAAAAATATTGAAAAACTAAATTCTTAAAAAAAAAAAAAATACAGTGAGAAATTTAAGGGTACTTCTAGGTTATCCCGTGGACCAAAAAGTTATCGCCAAACTATAAGATTAAATGCTAATAATGGATGATCGTGAATGTCACATTCAATGACATTAAATGCGATTCACGTGTTTAAAATGTCATTAAGTGATTTTTATTTCAACTTTTTATTAATATTTTTATTAATATTCTACTAATTATTTGTTTTTTCATTATTTAAAATAAAAAATTATGTCAACATGTATAATTTGGCTATTAGTTTGGCGATTTGTATAATTTGGCGAAATTGGTCGACGGGCTAACCTAGAAGTACCAATTTAAGACTTACAATTATATTTACAGTACTATATTTAAAAATGTGATATATAATATAAAAAATTAAATGTATAGCATATAGCAACTATAAATATCAAAGTAAGTCATAAGTTAAATACTTAAAAGAAATAACAATAAAAAAATCTGATTTTCTGATATTTTAGTGACATTTTATCTTTCGAAAAGAAAATTGAAATCATGATTTAATTCATGATTCATTAGCACAACCATGATTTAATTCATGGACAATCATGAATTTTTACAACTTTCTAACTATAAAGACACCTATTTTTATAACAAATATAAGTTATAGAGTTCTTACAGGTTTAATATTGAAAAAAAAAGTTGTGTTACTATGTAACAGGGGTGATTCTCGCCCGAAAATTCTGAAAATTTAAGGCATCCTCTTTCGAAAATTTGAAATTGGGTTGTCAGTTCCGCATAGTTGCCAACTTGTACGGTTTTGCGTGCGGAAAAAACAGTTATGTAGAAATGGAAATTTCGTGAAAGAATCGCCGAAATAGCATACATTTCGTCAATATTTCGTGGAAAAACGACGATTTCGTGAATGTTTATGTAAACGAACTTTGTCAAAAGATCGATAAAAAAACGCGAGTTTCCTGTGCGGATCGCGGAAAAAACAGCAATTTCACCAAATATTGCAGATAAAACGTTGATTTCTTCTGAAGACCATGGGAAAATGCTGATTTCGTCTAAAGATTGCGGATATAACGCCGATTTCGTTAAAGGATCGCGGGAAAAAACGCCGTTTTCGATTAAAGATCGCTTAAAAATATTTTGTCAAAAGAATATTTGAAAAAATACGCAAATTTCATCAAAAGATCACGGAAAAAACGTCGATTTCTTCAAAAGATCGCGGGTATAAAACGCCATTTTCGAGAAAAAATCGCATAAAAATGTAAATTTTGTCTAAAGATCGTCGAAAAAACGATGATTTCACTAAAAAAAACATGGGAAAACGCCGAATTCTTCAAAAGATCGCCGAAAAACCGCCGATTTCGGCAAAAGATCGCCGAAAAACCGCCGATTTCGGCAAAAGATCGCCGAAAAACCGCCGATTTCGGCAAAAGATCGCAATAAATCGCCGATTTTGCTAAAATATTGCTGATTTTGTCTGAAGATAGCGGGAAAACGCCGATTTTGTCTGAAAATCGCTTGAGGGGGACTCACGCCCCCCCCATCTCCCCCGATTTCCGAAAATACGATGCGAATTTCCGAAAAAAAAAATTTCATCCAGAATCACCCGTGCTATGTAATTTTTCATTTTCTTAACTATTTTCTGAAATTCCTTTACATAAGACCTATGGCATCATGTATTATCTCTAAATAAAAATGAATTAACACTCCGAAGTGTCAGAATTACAGAAGTTTCCAGATTATAGGTGTCCAAACTAAAGATGTTATACTGTAACAATTTAAACTACTACTGCGATTGAGATTTACATACTTTGTAATAACTTTTGAGGTGATGTGAAGAAACTTGCCTGTCAGCTGATTAGGCATAGAGGGAGTTAGAGCTATCTGCACATGTAATCGTGCAAAAAACTAAAAAAAGAAACCTGAAGGAAAAGTTTGAATAATTACGATATAAGATACTTGATAAATATTATACTGATAAGAATTAGTGATGAAAAATGAACATGACGAAAGATATTTATTAAACTAATTACTTTTTCTTCAAAATGTAATAAGTAAAACCTTTTATAAGTGGTCTCAATTTTTTACACCTGAGTATTAAAACTAATAATTAAACTATCATGCACTACATGCACGCAACACATACTTGCAGTTCAGAAACAAAGCACTATGATAGATCATATTTCAAACTATACATCTTTTAACATTTAACTAGGATTTTTTGTGACATTTGTGAACATAAAAATATAAATTATTCAGATACTTAATTTTGTATTAAATAAGATTAAGATTTACAACAAAATACATGATTAATATACATTAGTAATAAAATATTAATATAAAAGAACAGCTGAAAACAGTAGTATTTTGGAATTTGAAATGGAATTTAATATTATTTGGCTTTAAATCCGATCATTATTTTATGAACACAATATACTTTAATTTCAAAATAACTTCAAAATTTAATCTGCTGATTTTTAATGCTGTTATTTAAACAAAACATGTGATGTCAGATTTGTCCTTTATCCTCTGCCACCTTTGTCACAATTTTACGAAGCTCTCTTCCTTCTCCAAGTGTGACATCATTTAAGGATTGCCTCTAAGTAAAATTATCTTTGTTAATTTAATTTGCATAAAAGTGAGGGGAATAGATGCCAAAATCCATGTTTGCCTAACTGCAGAAGAAGCAAATTTTGGCACTGCTTGGTTTCTTAAATTCTTTAAATATTTCATGTAAATTATGATAAAGTTCCTATAAGATCGTATGCTATCAATTATATAAAAAATATTTAAATTCAACAGAACAGAATACAATCAAATTCAGTCAGTGAGCAATACAATGTTTTAAATTTAGAAGTAAAAATACAAAACAAAACAATTGTATGTTTCGAAATTTAAATTCGAATAACATTCGCCGAACTAATTAAAAAAATATAATAAAATAAAATTATCTGCTCTAAGTAAAACATTTTAATGCTTTAAATGGTTATCGACAGAATGCGATAGATGGAATTTCGTGTAGTCACGTTATCAAACCGCAAATTGTATAATTTTAGTTGAATTAATCAAAGGAACTATGTTATCATTAACTTATTTTAGTAAAGAGTGTGAGATTAATAAACTGATGCTTTAAAGTTACCTGATATTACAAACAGGGCAATACAATAGACGCCAATGAATAAGAGACGCCACATGAATGAATCGTTGAATTTAGATCGTAACTCCTAGAAAATGATTCAATCACTCATTCTAAAAGGACTTGTATCGATAATGATTCCATACTCTGTAGTTGACAAATTATTTTTATTATTTATTAATAAAACTGCTGCTATGGCAATATGACTAATACTTTTTTAAAATCCCTGGTTGCAATGCTGATTATTAGATAGTCACTGAACAAAACAAGCTTTACCAAAGAATCTAAGACTAATTTTCGTGAATAATTCAAAATCAAATAGTGTTAAAATTTATACCCGAGAAAATATTTAATTTGTTAGATTCGCAATTTTTTACTAATGATTTCTACTTCTTTTTAAAATTAAATAAATGTTTTATTTTCTTTGAAATTATGTATGGTTTAATTCATAATTCATGAATAAATTCGTCGTCGTGATTCGTTCATTGTTCTGGCGTCTGTACTTTTGTAATGAATATACTCTGAAACAGTCGCTGATGCCGATCCAGTGGCGTGGTCGGTAGCGTCGGCTCCTCCCACACCGCTGGACCCTGGTTCGAATCCAGCTAGCGGCATGGATGTCTTGTGTTGTCCATGTGATGTGTATTAAATGTATGTACTGTATTTCATGTAATAATAAAGTGTTCTGTATTGGTTTCTGTGTATTAAGGATCATTCGAGGTAACAGCCATTGTAGCTTCTAGACCTCAAAACATTGTTCTCTCAAACCCTCACAGTCGCTGATGTTTAAAATCACTTTACTGATCCATCTTCTTTACTACAATAAATTGATGGAAGATATGTTTTTTTAAATTTTTGTTGTATTGGAAATTTCACAACTTGTGATTTGATAGTATGATGACACATTTATAAATGACCCAACTTTCTTTTTTGTTAACATTTATAGTCATTTAAAATATTCAGCACATATGTAAACGAAATGTTTGGCCAGTCGAATAGCAACTATCAAGTACAGTAACTTAACTAACATACAGTATAAGTAAAATACTCTATAAAAATTATGCTTTTATTTAAGGAATTATTTTAATTAATATTTTTTAATCTTCATTCTTGTGTGTGAACATATTTTAGTTATATCCCAAAACAAATTTCTCTTTGATTTTAAAATAATTGAAAAATCAAAGTGAAATTTTATGGAATTGGATTTGAAGAAAAATTTTACAGGCATTTACTGCATTCTTGTTAGAAAAACACTAAAATAATAAATAATACAATTAATTTAAATGGTTTTAACTTGCCTAGTATAACAGAGTCTTTAATCCAGGTCAGGTCAAATAGGATTTTGCTAAGTATGACCCCAATTATACTAGTTATATTAACATTTAATTTATGTAAATTATATGGCATAGTAGAGCAAATAAGAAGTGAAATGTACTGATAATAATATTTTATACATTTTATTTTTCATGGTTTATGGGGATTTTCTTAATAGTTCATTTGGTACTTTCTTTTCCATTACATTGATACCAAAATGTATGTTCAAAAATGCATGAAAATAAATTATAGATGAATTCTGGAAATCAGAAAAAGAGATGTAGCTTGTTTAAATAGCCATACTTACTTTTTAATATTTACTTTGCAATAATTTTTCAAAAAATGTAGGTATAAATTGCAATCTATAATTCTTGTAACTGAAATGATTTTTTAGAAGTAACAAACCGGCGAATAAAAATCACTGCTTATTTCACAAAGTAAGTTTTTTCTTAATGTTTAAGTATATATAGTATAACTTCTTTAATCTGGAATCATCGCTATTACAGCGTCTCCGGATTATAGAAAATTCTGGATTACAGAAGTTTTGGAACTAAAATGTATGTAGATTAATGATAATACTAATATCTTTCATTACTATGGCAATATAAAAATGTAAGGATCTGGATAATTGAAAATATTGAGAAAAATGAATTCAAAATGCTCAAAAATTTAAAAAAAATTATGTAAATTTTATGCAGTGTTGCCATCTGTCGTAATCTTTTAAAATAACAAACGTACAATTTTTTTTTTAAATTGTGATTTCTGATTTATAAATACTTAATAAATAATGCATGTCACAAGAATAATAGACTTGTCATAAGAAAGATTAAAAAAGTAAATTCTACCAACAAAAACATTACAGTGGAAAGTTAAGACTTACAATTATTAAAACTTATAATTATTAAAACTTATAATTTAAAAATCAACCTTATAATTACAGTAATGTATTTAAAATTGTGATTTTTAAAGCTAATCTTATAAAAAATTAAATATATTGCAAGTATAAGTAACAAAGACAGTCATAAGTTAAATACTTACAAGAAAGAACAATAATGAAAATTTAATTTTGCGATATTTTCACGAAACCTTATTATCATTGGGAAAAAAATATTGAAATTACCATTAATCATGAATTTTTAAAATTTAATACAGTCAAGGATCGATAACCCGCACACCCATAATCTGCAATTTTCTATATTTCATGTTATCTTATAAATGTAAATAGTGAAACAAACAGTTCAGAAAATTTTCAAATTAGTGATCCAAAAATGATTTTTTAACACAAATAGTACAAAAAAAAAAAAAAAAAAAAAATCCTAAGATCTAATTTTCGTAATATAACTCTTTTATTTTATTAACAGTGAAAAATAAACTGTATTACAGATTATATGTAATTATTTTTATTTAAATGCACATACAGTAAAGCATCGTTTATACGACGATCACTTACACAACGTTTACATCTATACGGCATTTTAATGCGGTCCCGATTCATTCCTATTCATTTTAATGTAAAAATATATCTTTTATATGCCTTTCAAAATCGTTTATATATCGATTTTTCGATTTTGTATAGGTTTATTTTTGTTTATTTTTCTTGTGTATTTCACGAACGAGCAGAAGTTGGCACCTATGAATGACACCAAAGAGCGTGTTTAAATCACTCCATATTATAGAAATATGGGCTGGTGTTCGATTAGTCTGAAAAATCAGCTTACATGTAACAGATTATACAGGGAAGGGTCATTCTTTTTTCGGGGTTGGTCAGCTTTCCCGACTTGTTTTAACCCCTTGGGGACGAGCAACACGTATATGCAGTGGCGGATTTAAGGGGTCGCGATGGTCGCAATCGCGAGGGGCCCCGCTTCCAAAGGGCCCCCAAATCTTCTTTCGAGTTCAAAGAAAAAAAATGTGACGTGTTGAAAAAAATGATTTTCTTAGTGTCCCCTAGTTTCTCAGTGCTCTTTTAATTTTTCAGTTAATATTATACCATTTTCAAGTAATAAATATTTTATTTCTATCATTTTCTAATGATCGGTTGTAGAAGAGAGGGATGGGATTCAAAAGAAACCTGGATCTGAGCCAAAAGGAACCCTGTTAGAGACATTCTTATGACGATTTAATTTTATAGATTGAAGGGCTGAATAATCATGGACCGTCACCATGGGGACCCTGACTTTTAGGGGCCCCACACTTGGAATGCAGTTTTCGTAAAACTGATATTTTAAATGTATTTTTACTTTGGTACTGATTATCTATGCTAATAAAATAAACTTTCGTATTGTTATCTGTGTCGATGGATACCAAAATCTACCGCACGTCGAAATCTGAAAATTTAAATGAGGATGTCTGAGCCAGTTCCTTATACACTTGGGGATCAGGTTTTTTAATTTTTTTTAGATCTGGGCATCCTGGACCATTTCAAGTTTTTATATCCTACATTTTTAATAACTTGCCTCCTTTCTATCCGATCTTCTATGTTTTCGGGGCCTATCTTCATTTTGTTATCCCCCTTTGTATAGTTCAGTTAAGATCTTGGCCCGAGTACACTCCATTGAGGTTTTTGTTTCTTAAATCTGTACAAATCAAAGTTTCGCTCTATCTATGAGCGATTGTTAGCGAAATATACCACACATTTGAAATTGATTGTCTTTAAAATTGATGTACACTAGGCTCATATTTTTTCTATTCTAAGGATCGGGACTCTTTAATTTTTTACGCATTAAATTGTTAATAACGTGTCCTTTTATATCAAATATTCTTTGTTTTTAATGACCTTGCTCCATTTAGCTATTCTCTCCTTTTTAATCTCTTGTTAAGATCCTGGCTTCTTTGGGCCGATACAGGGCCTTTTGAAGCTTTTCTGCAAATAAATTGTTAATAAATTGATTTTTTTAATACTTCGATTAAAAAGGATCATTCTTGGTATTCTTTTTTTTTTTTCATTTAGTTATTCTCACGTTTCTACTTTTCAATTTAGATCCTAGGGTGCAGTACAGCCCGGTCTAGGACTCCTTGAACTTTTTTGGTCTCCAAGCGTTTTTTATCCCTTATAAATTTGCTCACCTTCTCAGTACATAATTTTAAAATTGATCCTTGGACTTTTCTTCTCAGACCAACATCCTCATATTGTAAATCGGGCCCTAGGGCCCTTTTTTAAACATTGACCAATTATTTGTGCATTTCTTTAAAACATTATTTTAACCAATAATTCATACTTTGTGTTAATTTTGACTAATTGAAGATCTAACGCGCTACTATTTAACATCTTTTCATGTTAGGTCCCTAATTTTTAATTATCAGTTGGTCCTTTTCGGGCGCACAAATTTTTTTTCTAACTTCTTAGGTCTTCCAGTTACTACAACAGCAAAAATATTTCTCAGATTTCAGCTACCACCAATTTTGAATGTTAATTGCTTTCTTGGGGTCCTTGTTGTAACTACGTTAAAAATGATCCTAACTACATGATATTTTTAAACATAGTTGCCGTTCTACGATTAACCCATTTTCGGCCAAAGGTTCGTATACGAAACATTTCGATAAATATTTTTTTTTAATACTCTGACACATTTTTTTCAAGAATTTTATTTTTCTTCTATTTTTTAAGGCTTTTGAAGACATCCATAAAATATTAGTAATTCAATTGGAGTAAACACTTTCTCTTAAAAAATTTTCAAAATACGCTAGAGTTTTAATTTGAAACGCCTTTGACAAATTCGACTTTTTAAAAAAATATTATTATTCCTATTGAAATGAATTATATGTTTTTAAAATAGATTAAAGTTGCAAATTCTGTATATGAAATAAGAATAAAACAAAAGTCATAAAAATATTATTCATATTCATATTATTCATTATAAGAAATAATATTTTATATTATTATATAAAATATTATTTCTTATATAAAATATTATTTTTCATGCACGAATCTTTTTTTGTGTCTTAATGTATGTATTTTAAGCATATTTCAATAAAAATAATGCTACATTTTATAAAATTTCTGTGCTTGGCCTAAAATGGGTTAATACAGGGTGTTTCGCTACCAGACCGACAAACTCTGAGGGGTGATAGTAGACATAAAGACAAACATTATTAAATAGGAAACCATAGGGCGCAAACGTCTTCTGTAGGAGCTAGGGGCCATTAAAGTTTGAGGTCCAAAACTTCAAACGATTATAAAAAACGGAGAAAAGGGTCGATTTGTTTGCAGTTTTCACTAAAATCCTTCTTTATATCACGATTTTTTTAGAAATTTTTTTTAAAGGTTACGTTCAAAAATTGACGATAGAGGGCGCTTTAGACTTTAGAGTAACGAACAACTACTTTTTACCGTTATTTTGTGCATGGAGTTCAAGTTATACTAGAGTTTAGTCTTTAACTTGAATTTTAAACCCAAAATCGGAAACATTGGGATCGGATAACTAGTGAAAATTGAACTGTGAACAGAGGGGAGAATTTTAAAAGCTCATAAACATTGGACAAACTAAACGATTTTGTTGCGGTTTGCGTGTAAGTCATTCCCTTGGTAATTATTTTATTCAAAATGACGTACAGCTTTGATGGCCTCATTTTTTGATAGAGGGCGCTTCCGACACATCTCCGACATTTCAATGGCTTTACTCCTAGGTATTTTATTACCAGAACAACATACTTCCAGGATGTGTTAGGGATGCAAAGACTACTCGGAATCACATAGGAACTTTGGAATTTTGGAAATGCATGTTTTGTGAGTTACGGTTAAAGGAAACAGAGAAAAAAGCAACAGAAACAGCAGAGAAAGAGCAACCCATTAATGTGAAAGAAAATAGTAAATTTAAAGGTTTTACTAGAAAAGGTGTTCAAAATTGCGACCAGAAATACTCCGGCAAGTTTGACAGTGACGGTAGATGGCGCTAAACGGTGCGTGAACAGTGATCATTTTGGAGCTATCATTCGCGAACCGGTTCCAAAGGTAGCAGAAAGAAGTACTTGAACGATGAACAGCACGATGGGACTCATCGACATTTTACAAATGACGTCTGCTGATGCTTCAAAGTAACATATGGATAGAGGTGGATATGTCGTGGTGTCCTGGTTCATTGGACTGCCAGATCCACAGACCGATCATGCATGGACTTCTCTTGCTGGGGTCAAGTAAAAAGTTGAGTGTATGAGACTTCCGTACCATCAGTTGAAGACATCGCAGCTGATATTTCTGTAGCTACCAGAAAGCTTTCTGAGATGTCAGGAATCTTTCAAAATGTGAGGAATTCCATGCGGCGCCACTATCAAGCATGCCGGACTACTTCTGGTCTTAATTTCGAACACCTTTTCTAGTAAAACACTTAAATAAACTGTTTTCTTTCATATTAACTTGTTGATCTTTCTCTGCTGTTTCTGTTGTTTGTTTCTCTGCTTCCTTTAACCGTAACTCCAAAAAAATGCATTTCCAAAGTCACATCCCTATGTGATTCCGAGTAGTCTTTGCATCCCTAACACATCCTGGAAGTATGTTGTTCTGGTAGTAAAACACCTAGGAGTAATGCCATTGAAATGTCGGAGATGTGTCGGAAGCGCCCTCTACCAAAAAATGAGGATACCAAAGCTGTACGGCACTTTCAATAAAATAATTACCAAGGGAATGACTTACACGCAAACTGCAACAAAATCGATTAGTTTTCCCAATGTTTATGAGCGTTTAAAATTCTCCCCTCTGTTCACAGTTTAATTTTCACTAGTTACCCGATCCCAATTTTTCCGATTTTGGGTTTAAAATTTAAGCTAAAGACTAAACTTTAGTATAACTTGAACTCCATGCACAAAATAACGGTAAAAAGTAGTTGTTCGTTACTCTAAAGTCTAAAGCGCCTTCTATCGTCAATTTTTGAACGTAACCTTTAAAATTTTTTTCTAAAAAAATCGTGATATAAAGAATGATTTTAGTGAAAACTGCAAACAAATCGACCCTTTTCTCCTTTTTTTATCATCATTTGAAGTTTTTGACCTCAAACTTTAATGGCCCCTAGCTCCTACAGAAGACGTTTGCGCCCCATGGTTTCCTATTTAATAATGTTTGTCTCTATGTCTACTATCACCCCTCAGAGTTTGTCGGTCTGGTAGCGAAACACCCTGTATAATTTTAATTAATTGTAGATCTAAAGCATTAAGTGCTAAGATTTTTTAATATGTTTTCATGTTAGGACCTGTCTTAAATTTTCATATAGTCCTTTTTGAACCCTCTATTATAGCTTTCTAAAAATAGTCCAATTCACTAGCTTTTATTTATTTTTTTAAACAACTTTTTAGGTCCTCCAACTACTTCATAAATCACAAAAATATTTTTCTGAGTTTAGCTATCACCAATTTCGAAAAATTAATCGGCCTTGTAGAGGGCTCTTGGTGCAGCTTTTTAAAAAATGATCCAAATTGCATGCAATTTTCTTTATCATAGTTATACCATGCTCCAATTAATGTTAAGACTACTAAATATACCCTTATATCAAACGACTTGCCAGGTAAGTCTCTGTTACCCTGGGGTCCGGTACCGGACTCCTTGAAGTTGTTGCACCATAAATTGTTAAAAATTACTCCCTCTTAATCCGAACTTCATTTTTGTAACCCTTTACCATTTAGTTATTCTTTCGTTTCAAGATTTCAGTTAAAATCCTGGGCACCCTAGTATTATGAAGGGAACGATTCAAAGCCCCTTAAACTTTTTGTGCGGCATGCATTTTTCACCTCTTAACTTTCTCACATTTTCAATGCAAAATTTTAAAGTTGAGTTTTGGACTCCTCTCTCTGGACCAACACTCTCATATTTTTATTACAGTCAAAGATCTATAATCCGCACAAGTTGAGGCCAAAGGTTGTTCGGATTATGGAATTTTGCGGATTATAGAGTATAATGGATTATGCGTCATTTTATCATTCTTAGACAGCATTTTAATTCTATAATCAGACTAATATGGAAAGATAAATATGAAATCTAGTAATAATTTTAATAAATAATCTAAAAAAATGCATTTTTAAATTTATTTTATTTTTTTAAATGATATATATATATGTATTTAAAGAACAATAATTACATAATAATGAGATTTTTTTTAAGGAATATTTTATGGAAGAAAGTATAAAAAAATGAGAACAAATTATGTACAAAAAATAACCAACACAAAGTAAAATAAATAGTAATTACTTCAGTATACTATAATGAAACAATACTATGAATATTATTTAAGAAATCTTTTGTTTAACAAAAATAAGAGTCGAGTGTTGTTTGTTTCAAAACCTGAAATGAATGAATCATGAATCTTTGATGAAATGTGCGTTTTTTCGAGATTTTTTAATTGATTTCTTGCTTGTTTTGGCCTTTTTTTTTTACAAATTTCTCCTTTTTTCTGCGATTTTTCAACAAATTTTACGTTTAAAAAAAAAATATCAAGTATAAAAATTCATGATTCATTCAACGATTCATTCATTTCATCATGATTCATTCCTGTAAATTTTGTTGAACGATCGCGGAAAATCCCGTGTAAGCGCCCCACTTTAACTATTGTACGATTTTTCGTCACGTTTGGGGGGGCGGATTAACGGTATTTTACGGTATAATATTTAGTTCTCAGCTAGTGCTGTGTTTACTATTACTCTCCCTGAACTTGCACAAACTGAAATAGCTACGAATGAACAGTTGTCAATTCGAACGTTCAGTAAGATTAGGCACGTTCCGTAATACAGTTTAGTTTTTTACTGTCAATAAAATAAAAGAGTAAATAAAAAAATACATGTTTAATTATGATTTTTATTACATTTTTTATTATTTGTGAAAAAAAAATCATTTTTGGATCACGGATTTGTAATTTTTTTAACTGTTTATTTCATTGTTTACATTCGTAAAGTAACGCGGATTATGGGAAATTGCGGATTATGGGTCCGCGGATTATAGATCCTCGACTGTATTACTCTAGGGGCCTATTTAAAACATACCCCATTTTTTGCTCATTTCTTCAAAATTTTCTTCCTGTGCTTAATTTGACTAATTGAAGATCTAAAGTGCGAAGAAATAAGACTATTTAACACGTTTTCATGCTAAGATCTACTCTTTACTATCAGTTGCACCGTTTGGGCCCTGTCTTATAGCTCCCTTAAAAATGGTCCGATTCAATAGTTTCTTCACTATCCACTTCGTATGTCTTCCAGCTACTATATTAACGACAAAAACATTTTCCAGACTTTAGCTACCACTAGTTTCGAATATTAATTGCCCCCTTGGGGTCCTATGTGCAGCTTTTTTAAAAATTATCTGAATTGCATGCAATTTTCTTTAACATAGTTCTTGCGCCCTCCAGTTGTTTCAAAAACCACTAAAAAATATCTTTATACCCAACTACATGCTAATTAAAAACTCAGGCGCTTTGTGGCCCGTGATCGGCTCTTGAATTTTTTTACACAATAAATTGTTAATAAATTGCTCCCTCTTAATATGATCTTTATTTCTGGAATCCTTTTCCATTTAGTTGTTTTCACTTTCTACATTCCAGTTAAAATCTTGAGCACCCTAGGATTACGTAAGGACCCGATCCGGGATCCCTTTACTTTTTTGCACCATGCCTTTTTCACTTCCTAACTTTCTTACACTTTCAATGCGAAATTTTAAAGTTGAGTCTTGGACTCCTGTCTCTGGACCAACATTCTCATATTTTTTTCTAGGAACCTACCCTGTTTTAAGTAATCTCCTTCCCCCCAATTTTTGAACCTTTCTTCAAAGTTTTATTCTAATAATTATTTCATAGATATGCTTAATTTTGATTAACAAATGGTCTAAAGTGCTAAGAACTAAGACCATTTAATATGTTTAATATTATGGCCCTGCTCATGTTGCCTTCTTTGGGCCCATTGTTATAGCCTCCTTAACCCCCTCATACTTTTATTGGTGTCCTAGGACTCCTTTTTAAAGAATTTTCCACTATATTTTAAGCATTTCTTTAAATTTTTATTCTAATGATTAATTCATACCCTGAGCTTATAATTTCGTCCAATTGAAAATCTGAAGCGTTAAATGCTGGGACCTTTTTACATGGTTCCATTTTTGAGCTCTGCTCCAAACTATCAGCTGGTTTCTTTCCCCCTAATACAGATTCCTTAAAAATTGTCCGATTCACTTTTTTTTTTTCTTTTTTGTCAACAATTTCTTGATTCCTCCTGCTCACCAGCATAAATGTAAAAACCATTGGATTCTATTTATTACCAATTTTGAACATGAATCGTCTTCTTGGGGAGCTCAGTGCACCTTCTTTAAAAATAATTCTATTCTCTTGGTATTTTCTTTTTCACAGTTCTTGGGTCATCCGGCTACTTTATAATGCTTTGTTTTAACGTGATCTTAGTAATTTTATCAGTTTCAATACATTTGCAATATCATAATATCATTAAACTATACTACAAACGATTTTCCCCTATATACCATAATGTAATCGAATTATTTTGAGTGCCCCTGTAAATGACCATTGATTGTACATAATTCATATGCAATACCAAACATGCTTTGGTGACCCTAAATAAGCTTTATCATTTGCACGGAAATCCGAATATATTTACAGGAATTAGAGCATGGACAGACAGCCAGAATGGACAGACAAAAATAATGCATAATCCCTTTTCAACAAAGTTGAAAAGTGCTAAAGATGGAAAGGAAAATAAGATACATAATTTTAGCACATTTATATGCCACAGTATCTGAGCTCGTGCAAAATTCTGATGTAATTTGAGCATAAAATGAATTTTGTGCACCTAATCTTTAATGATTTTAATAGATTTTAATTAATTTATAAGTAATTATTGTAATTTAGTTTTAAATATCTATTATTTTAAAATTAGAAATGTACCCAATTTTTCAAGATGGAAGGGCCACAAAAAGTTCCAGTGAGAGGGGCCCCTCTCTTCATAAATCCGCCCCTGCGTATATGTGCCGCAAATAGGCTTAAGAAACAGTGTTTATCGCCACCAGTAAAATTATACCGGAAATTTTACCTTATTCAATCAGAGCATTTTCTTGATTTAATAAGTAATAAATGTCTGTGTTTTAAAACCGGTGATAAAACATTAAAAATTTCGTAAAATGCTCCCGTCGCGAAGGGGTTAAGTTGCAAATAGACTATCCTTCTAACTATTATCTGTATTGGCAACTTTTAGTTGGCCACTAGGAGTTTTTGATCTTTGACTTTAAATGGAAAGGAAATGATATACTGCAAATGAGGAACCATTCGGTGAAACATAAATAAAAGTATGCACATTTAAATTGCTTACTAATCCCCCCCCCGTTTTTTTTGGTTATTTGTTTATTTTCGTTAGTTTAATTTACAAATTCATGCATATCATCACATTAAACATTGAAATTAAGTGAAAACAAAATTAATTCTATTTTTGGAAGTGAAAATCAATTATACATTGTTATCGTTTATACGACGTTTTTCGGTAGTCCCTTCGGCGTCGTATAAACGATGCTCCACTGTATATATAATTTTTTTAATAAAATAACTTTAAAAATGAATATTTTGGAATAGTATATTATATTAGTTATTAGATTTCATATTTATCTTTTCATATTATACTAATTATAGAATTAAAATGCTGTCTAAGAGTAATAAAATGACGCATAATCCATAATACCCTATAATCCACAATATTCCATAATCCGCACAGCCTTTGGCCCCCAACATCTGCAGATTATAAATCTTTGACTGTATTTTGTTGAATTCCTATGGAACCTTCGTTAAGGGTTTGTTTTAAGAGTAGCAAGAAAGGCAGAACTTGCAGACATTTAAAACAAGCTCCCTTGGTATACTTATTTCTTTTGTAACAGCTTGTCCTAAAGCAGTAAAGATTAAATTTTAATTCTTAAATTCAATGACATTACATTAAAAATATTTTACCTTTACATTCAGGTTATTTATTTAAATACAGTGTTTTTCGATAGAAATGAAGTAAGATTTAGATAAGAATGGAGCATAGATGAATGGACTTGAATCAGTATGGTTGACAAGGAGAATAGATGAGTTTGTGGCCTGCACCATAAACTTGGTGGATTTTTTTTTCGTCAAACTGCTATTTTTAAAAGTGATCGCCAAATTGAAACTATGAGATTAACTTATTTTTAAATAAAGTGATTACTTTTAAAACTCATCAAAATCTGCATTTTTTTAACAATGAAAATAAAATATTTATTATTAATTTCTAAACCAGAGGGTGTCCACCCCCTTGAACCTCCCGTGAAAAATATTTTTTTTTCAGGAAGAAAAAATTTGCCTTGGAATATTTCATTAAAAACATTCACAAAAGTATGATTTTACAAGAAAAATAAAAAAGCTAATGATTTTAACTTTTAAAATTAATGGCCATATTTGAAAATGGATTTCGTTGGTGTTTCAGAATAGCAATCAATTTCAAAAACAAATTTTTAGCACAATTACAAATAAAACAAAAATAGTACTTACATTTTGCACAAAAGAAGATATAAAAAATGATAAAAATAAATAGGGCAAAATACTTTAGAATCTATAGAAAAAAATCTATATACGTGTTATGTGTGGTAAAATAAACAATTGCAAAAAGATAATTAAAAATTTCAAACCTAAAAATAAACTAAATAGACAATGTCAGCGTAAATAAAGTAAAAAAAAAAAAAATTGCACCAATTCCGAAGATCCATTCAACTGACTGACTGTCAAAACAATGTGCTGATTTTTGCAATTAATATTTATTAACGTTTTGTAAATACACCTAAATATGAAATGAGCATGGAGTTATTATCAAAAATAAACCCAAAAAAGCATTACATTTTAATAATACTTTAAATGACTATCTGAAGAATGAAGTTGCAATAGATGAAATTTCGTGTAGTCACGTTATCAAACAACAAATTGTGTAATTTTAGTTGAAAATTAACCAAATAAATTAAGTTAGTATTAACTTATTTTAATAAAGAGAGTGAGATTAATAAACTAACATTTTATAAGTTATCTGATATTACAAACACGACGAAACACAAGACGCTTACACCAGAATGAATCGTTGTATATCAGGACTCATTGAAAAGGGTTCAATCAATCAAAGAGTATTTTGTATCGGAGAAAATAAAGTATTAGATTCGTCGTTAAAGTGTTATATTTGTGAATTCTGACTAATGCTTTCCACTCCCCTTTTTTTTATAAATAAATGTTTTATTTTATTAATTGAAGTTATTTATGGATTGATTCATTATTCATAAATAAATTTGTCCGTTGTGATTCATTCTTTGTGTTGGCGTCTGTAAAGCCAAATAAGCCAGGTTAGCTGAAACTCTTGTAAAACCGAGGAAAAAAAAAAAACATGATTGCGTTTTTTTTTTTTTTTTTTTTTTTTTTTTTTTTTTTTTTTATGTATGGTATTCTGTAACAATTGTTGATTTTTAAAATCATTTTACTGATCTATCTCCTTTACTTAACTAAATGAATGGTAAGACATGTTTTTTTTTTAGTCTTTCTTCTACTGAAAATTTTACAACTTGTGATTTGATAGTATGATGATATTACATACTATTTGTCGCAACTTTCATTTTTGCTGACATTTACTGTTGTCATTTAAAATATTCTGCAATTCGGTAAACTGTGTGTTTGGCTGGTCGAATAGCAACTATCAGGTAGGTGACTGACATACACTATAAAAAACTATGCTTTGAGTTATTACAACAGATAATTTTTCTTATTAGTTATAATTTTTTTCTTAAATTTCATGCTTGATATTTTTCGTAAACTCTGAAAGAAATATTTTAAAGTCAAAGAGAAATTTTGAAAATTTGGATTTGGAAGAAAAGTTTTACAGTCAAATACTGTGAACCAGAGAACAGAGAACAAAACTTTTATGACAATTATGTAGCATAGCACAGCTGTTAAAAACTACAATGATGATAATATGTAATATAGTTTATGGGTTTTTTTTTTAATAGCTCGTTTTTATTTTTTATATTTTTTTGTTATTTATTTATTCACTTGTTTTTATTTATTATATGTATTTATGTACTGTAGCTGTTTTCAATTTTTATGCAGAGGAAACAGAAAATTTTTTGTACCCAAAGGATTCCTATAAATTATATTCTTTCGAATTCTATTTTTTAATTTTACTTGCATCTGATTCTTAATTCAAGTAATCTAATAATTAATTGAAAATTAGAAGTAATACCATAACCACATATATTTCATAAAACTTACCAAATGGATGCTGGTTTAATGCCTAACCAGTTAACCAGAAAAAACAGTTATTTGGAATATATCTGCCCCAACCATTCCGGATAAATGGTTCTGTACCGTAATTTTCTTTTTCCATATTTAGTTTTGGGTGTAACTTTCAATTCTAAACCCGAATTATATTTTACTTTAAGTTTCAGATTCTCAATATATTATATGTAAATAAATAATTAAATTTCTCAATATATATTTATTAATGAAAATCTAGAACAGATGGCTATTTACTTACTTATAAAAATTGTTTTCAACTTAATTTACAACAAAAAATTGTCTATATTTTCTCTGCAAAGTTTAATTTGCTTTTTTATTTAATAAATAAATATACAGTTGAACTAAAAACAATTAAATATTTCTGATGATTATCATTTGATTACATTAAAATTGTAGAAAAATCAATTTATAGTAAAAAAGATTCAATTACAGTAGACTCTCTCAAATCTGCACATAATTTACAGATGTAAACAATGAAACAGTTAGTTCAAATATAGAGACAAAATTTGACCTTTTTATTTTTATATACATTCCATATATATTTTAATTTATAATTTTTGCTAATATTACTGAATTCATGTTTTATCCTGAAGGAAGAATAAATTTGTGAAAAAATTGAAGATATTGCTGATATCACTAGTAATAACAATCTTCTTACCAATTATAATTTATACATTAATCAAGCTTTTTTGGTTATTAAGTCTGGCTAAACCTGAAATAATATTTCTTTGTTTTATGATTTTGATGTGAATTAGTAATGTACTTTTATGAGGCAAGTTTCATTGAATAATTTAGGAAAAATACATTTCATCTTTATAATGAATATTTAATCATTCATAATCGGTTATTAATTTGGCCTTTGCTTTTAATATTTAAATCATTTGAAAATCATGTGAATTTTTATTATTTTACTTTATTACTTATCATAATATTTCATTATACTGTAATCATTCATTATAGTTTCCAGGGCTGTAACTATAAACTTGGAGGCCCCGGGGCAAACTAGTGAGGGCCTTCGTGAACGGGCCAAATTAAAACTTTGTCCTGGGCGCATTTTTTTTCCCGCACGCCGCTGTTTAAACGAACACAGTATGAAAAGCCTAAAAAAATGAAAGATGAATTTTGAATTTTTTCCGATTTTATGTTTTCTAGAATTTTTTAGATGCTTTTTATATAATTCAACCGATCAGAAGTCCATATTTTCTTCCTTATTCTAGTTTCGGTGCGAATGGCAAACATGGTGATTTGAAATGACACATTCGACTCGACATTCTGCTGTCTGCTCTAGAGCTGCTTTTACATGCGAAGCGTATGGAGTATATCGACGGACATGCAAAAACATTTACTCTAGCACTTTGAAATTTTTTTGTTATTATTATTAACATTTAGCTAGGTGTTGTGCATTTTATATCAAGTTAGACTAGAAATAAAATCAATACTTTTTTAACCACCAGTTTGGGGCCCCTAAGGCTTGGGGGCCCCGGGGCAGTGCCCCGGCTGCCCCTGTAGTAGTTACGGCCCTGATAGTTTCCAGAATAGTTGACCAGAAATCTGCAATTGCTAAAATCCGCACAATCTCTGGTCCCAAGCTGTGCAGATGTGAGGAAGTCTACTGTATTAAATGAAATTTTCAACGTTATCATTTCTAGTAGTTGCCATTATTGTAATAATTTTGCACATGTATTTTCATTTTTAAAACAAGAAGTTCCATTTATTTCTATGACAGAAAACTCATGGACTTGCCTTTAATTATCTTTACTTGGATACTTTAAAGAATGTATGAATTAATATAAATTAAATATGATTAAAGAATATATAACAGGAAGATACACATATGCATAGCTTTGGTAAGTATTATTTTATTATGATGTCTTATTTAGAAATATTTAAAGAAAACTTACCAATTTCAAAATTGTATTTAGAACTGAGCTTTGACTGCTGGATAGTTGCAGGATTTATCCATATATACTTTCATTTATCCATGCTGGGACTTTACGGATTCAACAATTTGTGCCTAAAAAATAATAAATAAAATAATTGAAGCTACATAAATCAAATAAAATTTAATATAAATGATCACAAGTGGCATCAAGAAGAGCTTCCATTATTTTTACATTTGACCTAAGTAAATTCAAAGAAATCAAGGTACCTTCTCCATTTTTCCACAGGGTTTGTTGCTTTAAATCAACATAATTGGTTTTAATCATGATTTAAATTCATGATTTTAATCAATGGATTTTTTTTAAGTCATTGATTTAAATCAGATTTTTAAAAATCATTTTTAAATAAACTGAAAATATAAACAAACACATTAAAGCTTTTTAATATATTTAGTTTTTTATAACACAGATAAGCAATTAGTTTTTAGAAAAACAATATTTAATCTTTATTAAGTAATAATGTACAAAGTTTAGAAAAAAAAGCTGGCTTTAAATTTCATTTTAGGGTGTATTCGAAAAAAAGCTTTTCCACCTTCAGCAGCTCGAAATTTTCCGATACAATTTCAGACAAATTTTTTTAAAGTAGAAACATGAAATTTGTTGAGGGGATTTTCGAAGAGATGTATAAGGTGCCTTGTGATGTCTTTTTACGCTCAATAAATTAGAATTTGATTTATGAGCAATTAACTTTTCAGGAAGACCCTTTTTTTCACTCCCAGCTCCCAGATCTCCCACTACGGAAAAATTGGTTCAAATTGCCGTTTTTGATTGCTTTTTTTTTTAAATATTTTGTGCACTTATCAAAGAATCGACAATCACAGCACCTTAAGTAGTGTCTAAATAAGAGAATCTGTGAGTTTGGTGCGTTTGAGAGCAAAAGTGAATTCAAAACAAATCAGAAAATAAGCAGTTTGAATCAAAATACACCCTTAAGTCAAATTTGCAAAAGTAAGGAATTTCTATTTAAGCACGAATATACTAAATATAGGAATATTTACTTGCCTATTATTTAGTATAGTATTTAAAGAAACTCCTGCAAGTTTCTAAACAAAATAATCACAATAAAAATGCCATGTCTTTGAAACATTGTATTATTTTTTTTTTTTTTTGTTTTAAGATCATGCAGTGCCGAAACTAGAGAAGTAAAGAGAGGACATATGTCTCGGAAGTCAGAGCGAAAGGCAAAGATTGAACCGGATGAAGATTTTGTCTTTTCATACAAAAATATATGTAGATATATATACATGTACGTATATATCGAGTACAAAAGAAACCCACATGATAATGTTAAAACTTTGGGATTGTTCTTTTTAAATTTGTGAAAATAGTAGTGACTTTATTAAAAAATAAATCTGCAACCAAAATTTGAAAAAGAAAACACTAACCTGGTTAGAATTCCATTTCAACTATTCTAAATCAATAAAAAACATTTAAAACTACTGATATGCAAAACAGAAATTCTAAAAAGAATGTTCTCATAGGCCTAACATTTGTTGCCCAGTTTCTTCGCATGACTAATGAAGACTCTTAACGCTCAAGCTAATCTTAATACTTTGTGAGCATTGTTTACATATTTCTTGCTAGCATTTTAATTTTTATTAATTGTTTTTTAAAGATTTTTTTTTTTTCTTTTTGAATAGTGTGCCTATGATTGATAACTTTAATTGGGTGTGAGGGGCAGGGTGTCAAAATTAAAGTTTGCTCCAGGCCGAAACGAGCGAAAAAGGTTAGTTTTGACCCTGAGATCACATACATTTGCAAAACTAACAAAATACATGGAATGGAAGGCTGAAAGAATACTTTAAATAGATTAAGCAAACAAATAAAGCAACATTAATGCATGATTCAAATGCATTTATTTGTACTTTTTCAGGGTTCATACTCATCTTCCAAGAAAAAATCCCCTGAGAATCCAATGATGTATTTTTCGGGATGTACAATTTTTCCGTATCAACAATTAACAATATTTCAATATTACATATGATATGATAATAAAGCATGCGAACAGTAACAATTGCCCCCAATTTCCCAGAAAAGACTGTCATTTTGGTAAAATTTCCCAGGTTTGGGAATTTTTTTGTATTATCCCCTGAGATCCCACTGATTTTTACAACCTAAAATTCATCTCCTGATTTTCCCAGGAATCCTATATTCTCCTGATGAGTATGAATCCTGTTTTTAGGCCAAGCATCAGAGTTATATTTACACACACATTGTATATACATATATGTGTAACACTGGTACCCGGCTTAACTGAAAAGTATGCATTTATTCAGTGGCACAGTCAGAATTCAGCTCTAGGGAGGGGTTTTGAGTTTCTGATAAAGGTGATTGCCAATTATTTGAATAGCCGGTTAATAGAATCAGTATCTACTAATTAGAATATTCACTGTGTAATACTTAAACTGAAAGAGCATCTGTGTGGCAGGAAACCATAATTTTTTTTAGCATAATGCATCTAAGAAAAGCAACTTAGTTCAAATAACCAATTTTTACTTAACTGATTCATGTAATATGCACTTTCACAGTTTTAACTATAATTTTCGCCAATTAATTGAATCATTTTATTAAATAAAATCTGAATCAATAAAGCGGCGGATTCCAAAATGTGCCGAAACATTTAAATATTAAGTTTGGTTTTGATTCATATAAGCAGCAATTATAGCGATCTTTCTTAGCTCTGGGAGGAGTTTTAACCCCAAAACCACCCCTTTGGCTGCACCAACTGCATTTATTATTAAACAGATGCAAATATTTGCAGCAATATTATGCTTCAACTTTAGATATTGTTTCCTATATTTTATTGAAGAATTATTTCTTTCAAGAGAAGCTTCACTAACACACTTAGCAGCGATTGTAAAAAATGTGATTTTTACGCATGGTAAATATAGAAAGATAAACTTTAAATGATTTTATGGATTAAAAATTGACAAAATGCAATT
>CAXHSM010001178.1:0-19000 GCA_964019185.1 Maratus speculifer | reverse complement strand
CCGAAACTAGTTTACAAGTAAAAGTGTTTTGGTGCTAAAAATGTTGATTTTTATCCACTTATATTATACTGCGGCAAATAATCTTTTAGTACAAGATGTATTTTAATGGTTTTTGGTTGCTTTCTGTACCTGTATTTATGCATATAGTAAGAATTGGATTAAACGTATTCCTAGTTATCGAGAAATAGCTGAGATGTGACTGCATATAGCTTGATAATGCAAAATTAATACCGCACCAAAGTACATTGAGTGATTTTTGATTATAGAGCTAACGACAATCACTCTTTGATGAAAAAAATCACCAATCTGAATTGAAAAACATGTTTTCGTAAAAACAACCATTTTTGCTTGTATGGTATTTTATGCCGTAACGGGCGTAAAATCGCAACTGTTATGGAGCACTTGGGGTTGTAAAATCCATTGAAAATACATTAAAATTATAACCATTATATATATATATATATATATATATATGTACATATAATACATTAAAATTATATATTAAAATTATACATTAATATTATTATATTATAATAATTCAAAATTATAACCTGTCAATGACTTTTCGCAATAGTGTCTCCATTTTTGAGATTTTAATTAATTTTTGTACAGCCAAACAGTCATACAAAACTTCATATCACATTGAACATTAATCTGTAAACTTCAAATCTTTACGACTCCAGTATTCGTATTCACCATCCACTTCACTTGACGGTTATGTGCGAAAACTTTGGAAGAGTGCTCAAACGATATTCCTCATTAACTTGATTGGGTCTGATTATGCCAAAGTTCAATGAAATTAATGCTAAATATCATCTGAGTGATTGACCAAGGTTTTTGTGCTTAAATGGCAGTTACGGTAGATGATGAATATTACTTGAACGTTCAGCCGAGGTTTTGTGATTAAACGGCAATTAAAGTAGATTGGAAATATGAGTTTTTTTACAACTGTGTTTTAATTTTTCTCCAGACTCTTGAAATTAGCTGAATTTAAGCAATGTTAATATATTGCTTAAATTCAGCTTGCTATTTTACTTTTATTTCATGTCAGTTTGATATTTGATGAGAATTATTTCCAAAGAAATCTCGGACCCTAATATTAGTTTGCTAAGGAACATTTTAAGTAAAACAGAACAGAATTATAATCAGAAATCGCGAGATAAAAATTACCTTTTCACTCTCAGCATCTAACGCAGACGTGGCTTCGTCCAGCAGCAGGATTCTTGGATTTCTGATGAGAGCTCTTGCTATGGCTATTCTCTGCTTCTGACCACCGCTCAGCTGAGCGCCTCGGTCACCCACAGGGGTATCATATCCCTGAAAGAAACGACCAAAAACCATTGTAGTATTTTGCTTTGAAAATTTATTTTCTGCATAGCTGTTTTAGAGAGTTATCTTTATAAATGACGTAAATATTTGAAAAAGAATGTTTGTATTGAATTTATTGGAGGGATCACATCTGTTTTAGAGAGACACAAAGCACATTTTTTAATATTACTGATGCATTTACACATAATAATATGCGTTCCATGATTTCTTTAAAAGGGTAAAAAAAAATCTTATGTTATCAGCAGTTATCCAATATGTATGTATGTGCATCTGCAATTTCTTCAACAAACACTGAATGGATTTGAAGAAAACTTTTTACAATAAAATTATAATTCACCAACAAAGATTTTAAGCTAAAAACAGCTTATATATAGTACATATATCTTTCACAGGGATACGTTATAAAAATTAATATATGATGTCTGCTGTCTATCAAACGTGAGCAATGCTTGCAAACACATACATACATCTGACATGTGCGCTTAACATCAAAGACCGTTTATAAGTCATCGTCAATACAAGGTAATATATAAGGGAGTAAGGAAAGGGCATGTTTACAAACAAACACTTCTGTCAACCAATATCTACCGCTACATTTTTTGTCATAGCGATCATTTTGACGACGTAGCCCAATCATATCATACTTACTTATGCAATGGCAAACTTAGACTAATCAAATTCCCGGTGCTCATCCGTACAGTGTCAGTCGTTAAAGAACGGACTGTTTTTCTCCCTTATCCACAGTAATTTGTCCACAGTGACGTCAGCTGCCCTTTCCTTATACTAAAAAAAAAAAAAAAAAAAAAAAAAAAAAAAAAAAAAAAAAAAAAAACCGGGAACTTCAGATAAAGAGAGTACAATGGGAGCCAGCGGAAATTTAATCCGCAGCCCACATATGCTCTAGAGCACAGGTTCCCAATCCCAACGGGGGCGGTACCGCCCCCCCAGTGGGCGCTGGAGCCTTGCAGGGGGGTGGTAGCGAGTTTAGAGAAAAATGGGGGGCGTTAAGACAGTTAAGGGGGAGCTGTCATGGCTCACTTGCCTATTTAGGAATTATATAATGAAAATAGTTCATTTCCTCTGCATTGCCCAGTCCATGACGAAAACCTTAACTGCACCTTTAAAATTTATGCAGGCGAACTTAGATCTGAGTGTTAAATTTATTTTACTCATGTCAAAAAAAAAAAATCGCCGTAGAAAATGAAAAAGGGCTAAAATCGCGGAGAACAAAATTTTATTATATCAGTCTAAAAAAAATTGTAGCTGCAGTTTGTTCATGAATGTCAAAATATCACGGCATGACATGCATTCAAAAATTGTAGAGTACAAAATTCGCGATAACTGGTCGTCTGAAAGTTTTAAACAGAATTTTTTTATTAACCTGTATTAAAAAAAAAAAAAAAAAATCTGAATTATAACTACATACTATGTCTGAACAGAGATTTTTAAACGAACCCGTGATTTGAATCAATTCAAGAAATTTGTTTTTTCTTAGTGAAAGTGATAAAAATCATTACATCCATAAATTTGTTAAATTTAAATTTATTTAAACTTAAATAGGGAAAAATTTATTTCAAAATATCTTAATCATAGAAAAAATGGCGGCAGTACAATATTGAGTTTTTGAAATATGGATCTACGCACTCTTCTACAAATCACTCGTTGCCTAAGTACTTAATTTGTCAATTTTTTTTTTTTTTTTTTTTTTTTTTTTTATGAAGCAATGAAGCTTTCTAGGCTACAAACGCATTTGAATAAATGCGTGCTTATAGAAAAGCAGAACAACCAAGTCTCCGGCTTTTAGTACACCACTATTATCTTAGAGAAAATATAGTTATTTTAAATCGCTCAATTGTTAAAATTAAATAAATAAACATTTTTTGAATTTAAATATTGGTATCGAAAAAACCGGAGGCTTGGCAGCTCTGGAAAAGATATGTCCTATTTTTCAATGACTAAAAAAGAAAAATTTAGAGCTGTCAACTATATCAAACTTTTTCTGTCGTTTTCTAAACAAAATGACGGACTACGAGCCTCATATAATAATATATTGTTAATCGCAAAAGTATGAAAACCACGCACAAACGGCGAGAAATTAATCTTGCCGGTAGTTAGAGAGATAATAAAAAATGTTCTTGATTATAAGAATTCACCAGATATCATCAGAAAAAATACTGAGTAGTGATTCGGTAAAGAAGAATAGAAGACGAAAGGCATTGAAATATCATCATGCAATTAATTAAAGACCTGCAAATTTTCCATTCAACTCGATGGATCAGCGTTACCAAGTAACAAAAACTCATAAAGGGAAAAAAATGTCAAGACTTATTATTAGCAAAAAATTTGGAAACTAATGCGAAGAGAGAATTGATATTTAATACCATGAAGTTAGTCCAAGAGAAATTGCTTTTCATAAGATCGTGCTACTGATGTTGCTCCAGCAACGACGGGTCATCATAAGGTTTCATTAACACATTTGAAACAAGCAGTACTAAATGTACTCTCTGTGCATTCTGTTATTCATCATCAGCATTTGTTTTTAAAATTGTTGAATGAACACCTGTATACGTCGCTCATTCAGTATTAGGTAAGTCAATATGAATAGAAGCATTTTATTGAATGACAGGATATTTTGTCAACTTTATAGTGAAAATAATTTTAAAATAAAGTGAAACAATTGTTTCACTTTGTAGTGCAGTTGCCACTATCACTTTGCGTCAGATTTGCAAAGAATTACAATTGTTTGCTGCTGCACACAGAAGTTCGTTGTCTTTGAAAAAGTATTTGTCTGAATCGTTTTTCAATATATTTAATTCAGTATTATACTTATTTGAAAACAGAGGTGCAAAAATACGCTAAAACCTGATTACATTAAAAAGATGACATCGATTATTTGACATATTTTTAATAAGGAATCAGATAATTGCAAGATGATGAGTTCAATTTAATTAAAACAAAAAACCTCATAGCTGCTTCCATGGGTACACTTTTTTTTTTTTTTTTTGATCAAACGAAATCTAAGTAAATGAGAATGCAGCCACTTTGCCTCATTATTCGCAGTTTATGAAAACAGGAATATTTACTTTGCAAATGCAGATACAGCAGTATCATCATATTTAGACGAGGAAATCGTAGAACTCACAGCAAACAAGAACTAAAAAGAAAAAAAAAAAAAAAAAAAAAAAACAGAAATGGATACTAAGAGTTCTAATTTAAAAAAACAATACAGTTCTCTAACTTGGATTGTGAGCGAGATTACATAAAATTTTAATTGCTTTTCCTTCATCAGGTTTGCTAAGAGTGGGTTCCGTGCATTAGCTAATTTACTGTATAAGAAAGGGAACAGACATCTTTGAACCTGACAATTTGTGAATGATGTTAAATAAATTGGAATCCGACATGAACAAATTGTTAAAATTTCCTCAGCCTCAACCATTTCGGTATTTTTAAAAAAAAAATCTTATTGGTCTTTTGTTTATTTTTCAGTTTTTAATAAAAAAAAATTATTACATTTGATGTTTTTTTTTTTTTTAATTAACTTCTATTTTGTGATTCTTAATAGATAGATAGACAGATAAAATATAGATAATATGCAACAATATTTTAAAATTTTGTATAAATAACTATTTTGAAAGAGGGGGGGGGGGCGTTGGCATTTTTTTCTCTTGTAAAGGGGGCGGTGGTCCAGAAAAGGTTGGGAACCTATGCTCTAGAGCGATTAGCAGTGTGGTGCCGTAAGCCGCCACCAGATTCACCAAAATTTCGAGAGAATTCTGAACTATCGCTTGATTTCCTCCAACTTTTCGCGAAATATCCACACAACACCCAGTGTGATAGTGAACAGCAATGTCCACCAAATTTTTTCCGCAATTCCAAAAAACTCTCCGCTAGCAGAGACATATCATCCAACATCGAACATTTAAACGAATCAGAGATAAGTGACTGATACGAATAGGCGATAAATATTAACGGCTGGTACTAGTAGTACTGGTTTCCCTGCTTTTCCTCCAACTTTTTCCAATACAATTGTAACCTTTTTCTCTCTTTGAACAAGAAAAAGTTGGGGTTAAAATCAGCTGAAAAGTTTGTGAATCTGATAGCAATGAAGTTAACCACAACCACTTGACGGCTACGCAACAGTATCCTCATTTCAGAAGAGTTTCTGCAGTTGGATGCACGATGGATTCCTTCAGATCAGCACAAAGGGCAGTTATTCCACAATGCTTGCATCTAAAGTTCTGTTTTAAGCAAGAGTGACGATATACGATCAATAAAATTTGGTATCCAGACGAGCATTGCAAGTGATGGAATGTTGGTTGCCATAATTCGTATAAAAACTTTCAATCTAGGTATGGTTTGCGTATGTTGCCAGTCTCTTATTAGGTAGATTTCATATGAAATACTACATATTGCAATCGCACCAGTTTATATATCTATCTATCTATATATCTCACTTTTTTATGGACACGATAACTTCTATAGTTCTTCACCAATCTCCACCAAACTGGTACATAAAATCAAAGGGGGTAAAATCTCGGCTAAGTTCGTTAATGGGCAAAATCGGACCAAGGGGGTCGGAATAGGGGACGTTTTTGTGAAAACCGAAAAAACGCCAGAACTTCTTAATTAAAGTATATATCGAATCGGTTTAAAGTTTATATTACTTCTTAAAAATGGGACAAAAGTTTATGCATGACAGATTTTTGATAAATTTAGAAGGGGGCTCAAGGGGCGAAAAAAACAGGGGTTTTGAGAGAAAAAAATTCATAACTTCGTAAATTTTCAAGATATCAAGTCACACTAAATTTTTTGTAAATGTTCTTAAAATTATCTAAAACCTTTGTATTTACAAGTTTTTGATAGGACAAACTTTTAGCGATGAAAATTTAAAAACGAAAAGAAAAAAGGCGGTGAAAGAGGAGAAAAATCCATAACTCCGTCAATTTTTAAGCTATCAAATCTGATTAAATTTATTTTACATCTTCTTGAAAATATCTACAACTTTTATATTGACAAGTTTTTCGTAGGACCAATTCGTATAGCAAAAAGAAATTAAACAAAAATAGGAGTTGGAGAAAAAACCTCAAATCCAAACTGCTTATATTCTGACTCATTTTTAAATTCATTTTTGATTTTAAACGCATCCAAATGGTAGATCCTCTTATTTAGAAACTGTATAAAGTGACGCATTGGTCAATTTTCTGATAAAGACAGAATATATTTCAAAAAAGGCTACCAAAAAGTGTATTTTGAACAGAATTTCCGAAAGTCATCAGGGCTGAAAATTTAAGGAAGTATTCAAATAAGAAATTGCGTTTTTTTTTCTGACTCGTTTTTAAATCCATTTTTGTTCTCAAACGCATCCAATTTACAGATCCTCTTATTTAGGAACTATATAATGTGATGCATTGGTCAATTTTTTGATAAAGACAGAATATATTTCAAAAAAGGCTACCAAAAAAGGTATTTTGAACAGAATTTCCCGAAGTCATCGTGTCTGAAAATTTAAGGAAGTGTTCAAATAAGAAATTGCGTTTTTTTCTGACTCGTTTTTAAATCCATTTTTGTTCTCAAACGCATCCAATTTACAGATCCTCTTATTTAGGGACTATATAATGTGACGCATTGGTCAGTTTTTTGATAAAGACGGAATATATTTCAAAAAAGGCTACTAAAAAGAGTATTTTGAACAGAATTTCCCAAAGTCATCGTGTCTGAAAATTTAAGGAAGTGTTCAAATAAGAAAATGCGTTTTTTTCTGACTCGTTTTTAAATCCATTTTTGTTCTCAAACGCATCCAATTTACAGATCCTCTTATTTAGGAACTATATAATGTGATGCATTGATCAGTTTTTTGATAAAGACAGAATATATTTCGAAAAAGGCTACCAAAAAGGGTATTTTGAACAGAATTTCCCGAAGTCATCGTGATTTGAAAATTTAAGGAAGTTTTCACATAGCAAATTGCGTTTTTTATGACTCGTTTTAAAATCCATTTTCGCCCTCAAACGCATTCAATTTACAGATCCTCTTATTTAGGAAATATATACTGTGACGCATTGGTCAGTTTTTTGATAAAGATAGAATATATTTTTAAAAATGCTGTCAAAGTGAGTATTTCGCACAAAATTTTCCGAAGCAATCATGATTAAAGAATTAAAGATGTATTCAAACAACAAATCGGTTATTTTACAACTCATTTTTAAATTCATTTTTTTTTCTCAAATGCATTCAACTGACAGTTTTTTGTTATTTAGGTTAGTTATCTATATATATAAAAGAAAGTCTGGATTTCGTATTAATCACGACACAAAAAAATCTGCCGAACCTAAAATCTTGAAAGTTGGGGTAAAAATACTTCTGATAACATCGAGTGCCGCTAAGAAGGGATTTTCGAAAATTCCACCCTTAAGGGGGTTAAAAAAAGGAACGAACTTTTAAAAAATTCCTTAAAAATCGGCTTTTGTAGTTCTTTTTCAACTGATAACATATTTTCGTGTGTTTTTTCATGCTGAATCAAATGGTACCAAGCAAATTATTTTAAGTTCAGTAGTTCGCGAGATACTTTACATTTTCCTGATTTGGCGGTGTCTTCGGCGCAAAAACCTGAAATTTTCAATCCTTATCTATATATATAAAAGAAAGTCTGGATTTCGTATTAATCACGAAACAAAAAAATCTGCCGAACCTAAAATCTTTAAAATTGGGGTAAAAATACTATTTATAACATCGAGTGCCGCTAAGAAGGGATTTTCGAAAATTCCACCCCTAAGGTTGGTAAAAAAAAGAACAAACTTAAAAAAAATTCCTTAAAAATCGGCTTTTGCAGTTGTTCTTCAACTGATAACATATTTTAGTGTGTTTTTTCATGCTGAATCGAATGGTACCAAGCAAATTCTTTTAAGTTCAGTAGTTTGCGAGATACTTCACATTTTCCTGATTTGGCGGTGTCTTCGGCGTAAAAACCTGAAATTTCCAATCCTTATCTATATATAAAAGAAAGTCTGGATTTCGTATTAATCACAGCACAAAAAAATCTGCCGAACCTAAAATCTTGAAAGAGAGTTCTATAACCAGGTTAACATAATTATGTAAGCTATATTTAATTATTTCAATGTATATAAAACGCAAAGTGAAATTTCATTGCGTCCACTTATAACTTATGTTCTACAAGATAGATTTTAATGCATTTTACATTGTTAGTTGGATAATTTTTCAGAAATTTTGTAACAAATGGAATATAGCATTCTACGTTGTTTAATTGAATACTTAGGAAATGTTTTTTATTAGATGAACCTAATTGCAAAAGTTTGGCTTTATTTTAAAAGTTCCGCTGAATAAATTTTTATGTGATTAAAATTGTTAACATATTGAGCGCTACGTCATTCATTGGTGACTAACATTGAATTTTCCGTTTAGATGACTGATTTTTCACCGATGACAGACAGTCTAAAGTACGATACAAAACTAAAAATTACTATGATATAAAAATTTCGTTTGATTCAAAGTTTCTTAAATAAAAAAAAATAAAAAATAATGACCAGCGTAGCGGGCGAAGGTTGCTAGTGTTTCTATATAATGTACTGTTTTGGTCGATTTTTTAATAAATTCAGAATTTATTTCAAAATATGTTGTCAAAATGGGCATTTGAGCTGAATTTTTCCCAAGATGATTCTGATAAAACCAGTATTTGCAGAAAAAATGAAATTAAAAATTTTTCATTAACGGCCAAATGAAGTTATTAAACTGGGTTTATCTCTAATCACACACACACACACACACACACACACACATATATATATATATATATATATATATATATATATATATATATATATATTGTTGTTGAAATGAGCACTTTTCGAAATCTACCTCCGCCTATAGGCCCAGCCGACAGGGATTTTTTATAAAGGCATTCTTCAAACTGAATTAAATTGATTATACAGGGTGATTATAATTAATTTCCGAGTTTCAAAACGCTCTAAAAAGCGAACCACTCGTTAGAATGGCGTCAAAATTTAACAGCGTATTACTGAAGAAGGGGGAAAGAACATGAACTAAAAAAAAGTTCCAAATTTTAGCGACAGATGGCGCTGTAAGCGTCAGAATTTCGACTACAAAGGACAAATCGTAAAACAACGGCTAAGGCGTAAGTAACACGATATAAACCAACTGTATGGTTCAGTGTGCATGACTGTACGCGTGTGATATTGTTAGTTACGTAAGCCCGTCCACCACGGCAAGGTCGTACCACATCGGATGGGAAAAATCGGATTTTAATTGTCCTGAGGCCAAAAACTGCATAAAAAGCATCCCTCCAATCGGTTTTTAATTGTCCCAACGCTTTTATAACACCTGAAATTGTCGTGCGCATGCCAGGTATTTTAATTTACATATACTGACGCTTACAGCGCCATCTGTCACTCAAATTTGGAACTTTTTTTTGTTGATTCATGTTCTTTCCCCCTTCTTCAATAATACGCTGTTGAGTTTTGATGCCATTCTAACGAGTGGTTCGCTTTTTAGAGCGTTTTGAAACTCGGACTTTAATTATAATCACCCTGTAGATAATAATAAAGGGTTTTTGAAAAGACATTCTATTGTGCCAAACAACTCTAGCTAAAATACGTCAACTGGTAAGAAATCTATACTAATAAAAGAATAAGTAAATAAAAAACAAAGTATCTTAATAACACGAGTCTATTTGCACAACTGCAAAAAAGTCGCGGATTATGAAACAGTTCATGAAACATGATTTCAATCTTTTAAATACAAATTATATTTTTTGGCTTTTGGTTCGGGATTTTCACTAATTTATAGAATGGAGAGCTGATTTCCGATTGTTCAAGATTTAAGTTTTGCATAAATTTTTATTCTATCGGTTTAAATTCGAATGAAAACTATGGCAAAACGTTGATTTCCATTATTGAAGTAAGTTTCGGAGTAGTCACGCTCAAAATACTGCAATACTGTTTTAGCAGATGAAGCAGACTGCCGATTTAGCTCTCCGTCCTATTTTAGAGTTCAGTGGGGATTTTAGGCTCTTCTGTAATTACTTTTGATACGTATTTGAATTTTTGTAATCTATCTTACAAGGGCACCACCAAACATGGTGCACACAGATTTTGATGATTTCAAAGTATGTTGTAGGGGTCATACCACTAATTATTCAGCTGAAAGGATTCTTTCAAATGGGCCTTAATTTTTGAGAAATTGGGGGTCAAAGTTCAGCGAATATTTCAAATACTTATTAGTACGAACGCCTCATGTGAATCAGTGGCGTCGTGGTAATGCACGAGCCTGCAAGTTGAAAGGTTGCGGGTTCGAATCAGTCCTCGGCCTTTTATTTATTTTTATGTTTTTGTACACTTCGCAAATTATAAGCAGAATTGAAAATTCTACAGCTTTGAACCTTTTGATATTTTCTGAAGAGGACAGTTTACTTTGTCAACATTTTTTTATTATTATTTTTTCAAAATATGGTGAACTGACTGCACTTCAGGGTTCAACTAAAAGTACATTTTGCAACAAATAAATAAAAATTTGTATTTAATTAAAATTTTGAAAAAGTATAAGAAAATTTCAATATTTAAAAATCTCCACTACTTTAAATATTAATATTTTTAGATTAATCAGTCACTTTTTTTTCTTTTCAAATGTGTGTTACACAATATTGTGCTTCGATTTTTAGATTCGTCTATTTCGTATTTCAGTTGAATTACGGAACGAGTGTTTTGATTTGATAAAAAAATAGATGTAATCTGTCATTTTTTATTTGTGCAAACGATAACTTATGTTCATGTTGAACTTTGCAGATAAATGTATTTACAGAAAATTGGAAAATTGAAAACTTGAATAATTGGTAACAACTTGCATTTTAACATTACTGCATTAATATTTTATTACTTTTTCGAAGATACGCATTACTTGAATAATCTAATCCTAAAGACGTTTAAAAAATTGCACCCGAAAATTATTTTGTATTATTTATACATATACAAAAAAAGGCAAGTTTTCATTTAGAATGCTATAAAATAAAAAAGCGAGAGGGAAAAAAAAATCATTATTTCAGGATTGTGCTTAAAATAAAAAACGCGAATAATAATTAATAAAAAAAAGTTCTAGGCGTAAACTAGTTTTGTAGTTTTGTCAATAGAAATATTCGTTTAAAAATTGCAGAAAAAAAATAAATTTTCATGAAAAAATTTAAAAATGTAAATGTAATTTATTAAGAAAATATCAAAAGCTGTAGCAATTTTGTAATAAAAATACTTAAAATTTGTAACGTGTAAAAATACAAAAATAAATAAATAAACGCTGATGACCGATTCGAACCCGCAACCTTTCGACTTGCAGGGTTGTACGTTACCACAACGCCACTGATTCACATACGGCGTCTGTACTAATAAGCATTTGAAATATATGCTGAACTTTGACCCCCAATTTCTCAAAAACCAAGGCCCATTTGAAAGAACCCTTTCAGCTGAATAATTAGTAGTATGACCTCTACAACATACTTTGAAATCATCAAAATCTGTGCGCACCATGTTTGGTGGTGCCCTTGTTAGAGGGATTCATGTGACTGGTGACATCTTTCAAGTCATCCTTGGGCTAACATCCCGAGGTAAATAAAAATATGATTAAATAGTTACAATTATTCTTTTCTCTTTTTTGGCAACTTAGAATCATGTTTACCAGCTTTTTAGTATAAGGAATAATTACTCAATACGTATAAGATTATTTCAAAGACTTCGCTATTTGAAAAAGTGTTTGGTGATTAACAATAGAACGATTTGCATTTCAACTAGTTTTTTTACTTATTGTTATTTTATTTGTTTGCATTTATGATCATAACATTCGAAATTATTCTTATTTTTTAGCATTTTCCAACAAAGTTGAAAAGATCTTATGCATTCGGTTTGTCTGTCCCCGCTCTAACTCATGTAACGATACTCAGATTTTCATGAAATTGATAAAGCTTATTTAGGTTCACCAAAGGATGTTTGGTATCGCATATGAAGTGTGTAAGGTTAATGGTTTATTTACAGGGACACTCAAAAGAATTCGATTAAATTAAGGTATGGAGGGGGAGAAATCGTTTGGAGAGTATTTTAATGACATTATGCTATTTCAAATGTATTTAAACTGATGTAAATCACTGAATTCCACTACGATCACGTTAAAACAGAGTATTCATAGCATTTTTTTTATTAATTTACAGGGACATGCGAAATAAATCGGTTACAGCACTGTCTTTGCGTAATAATTGCTGGATGTTACGTTTAAAAGTGCATTTATAAATTTAATTAGTTTTTTTGCATATTACTCTTTATGTATAAATTCTATACCTCATATACAGGGCTGTAAAAAAGTATTCGCATACTATTCTCCTTATTAGAAGCAATTACTGAAGGAGAATTTTCAACTGAAATACAGGAATCTCTCATATAAACTAAAGTTTGGAATGAATGTTGCTAATAGATAAAAATCTATATCATATACAGGACTGCTAAAAAATTCGGATAAGATTCGTATCGTAGATGAGGACAGCTGAAGGTGAAATGGGACGTAATATTTTATTTTTATTAACGGTGCCGTTTTGTTACATTATTTTGAATGTGTTGGAAAGTGTTTCATAATCATGCTTGACGCATGATTTTTTTCTCTTTTTAAGATACGACACTCACAGTAAATTGTACTAGATGACAGTTTGCAATTGAAAATGAATCATTTTTCCCAGTGTTCTCGCTGTCACTCGCCATTGCGCCAAATTGCGACTAAATTTTTGATTTGGCGAGTAAACAAGCGATTAGATTCGCCAAATTGATACTGCTCAATTTTCGCCTTTGCTTTCTTTTCTTTTTCGTCTTTCATACTATGCATATATTCATATTTTTAATATAAACATATTTTTAATATATTTGTAGCGGATAGGTGAAATTAGATTAGTAACAATCGTTGTCGCAGTTATAAACAGGTTATTTCAGAGTATATGGAAAAAAAAGAGGGTACGTTAAAGGATTAAAGATAATTTTTTAGGGCTACACGGCGAATCTATTTGGCTAATACTTTTTTCATTTGGCGAATGTTTTTTATTTTTAATTAGCCAAATTACTAACGTTGGTCAAGTGTCAGCGAGAACACTGATTTTTCCCCACCGTATACAAAGCAGGAACTATTTTTCGCTTTACTTTATAAATCATTACAATTGTCAAAGATAAAAATAAGAGATTCGAAAAAACAAACATTTTGTCACCTGAGGAAGTGAAGATACAAATCCGTGGATATTAGCTTGTTTTGCAACTTCTATGATTTCGTTCATGTCCGGTTGGCGAGAATTGTCACCGTAGGCGATGTTCTCGGCGATGCTGCGACCAAAAAGCACGGGTTCTTGAGATACTAACGCTAGTTGAGAACGATGGCTGGATATATTAAGGTTTCTGATGTCGTCACAATCCACCATCTGCAGAGAAGCGAATAAATAAACATGTATTATAAGTAAATCCCTCAAAATAAAATTAGCGGTTGGAGGCCACCGTAACACTTACCCATCATGACTATGCATAATATAAAATATGAAAATAAAACATGTGTAAGCTATTTATAAAATGCATTGCCTCTATCTCAATTTATTTAGCAGATAGAGCGTTTAAAATCGTGGCTTGATGACGTTATCAACTTTAAATGCTTTATGAGTGAAATGCGTAAAAGAAACATCCTTATAACCTCAAAGTGATAATCATATTAATTAACAGATTATAGTCTATGAGCCGACAGTACAAAAACATCAGGTATCGATCACGAGAAAAAAAACCTTTATTTTATGAAAGTGTAGTAATAGGTGAATCTAATGATCCATGCCTGCCGGAAGTGACATGGTGCATAAGCCAACAATTAATACCACTAGTGGTTTGTTCGTAAGTTTATTATTGTGTTTGCCGTACAATCATTTCAAACTTTGATTGTACACCAAACACAATGATAAACCTACGAGTAAACCACTAGTGGTATTAACTTTTCGCTTATGCATTACTTCACTTGGCAGACATGGATCATTAGATTCCCTTATTACTACTCTTCCATAAAATAAAGGTTTTTTTTCTTGTGATCGATACCTGATGTTTTTGTACTGTCGGCTCTTGGACTATTACTGCCTATTTTTAAGCGTCTCATTTCCCATTAAAATATATCTTTGAACTGAAATTTGAATGAAATATTAGGTCAGGAAAAATCGAAGATTAGAAAATATGATTGTAAATATCTCGGGAACTAATTATTTAATATACTTCAATCTTTATGCATTAAAATAAAATAAGTCCTTAAAATAAACAATTTCGAAAATCTTTATATAACTTTTACCAGAACGAATATTTCGAGAGTCCGAAAAAAATAGTTTCGGATAATCGAGGTTATTGAAATTCAATAGGCTTCTTCCCATCATTTCATATTAAGTACTTACGAAATTTCATCTTTTTGTCTCAATTTTTTCGGGAAATAAGGAAAGGGCAACTGACGTCACTGTGGGCAAAATTACTGTTGATCCACTGTAATTTCCTGCCCTTTTTTAAGACTCCTACTGTACGCATGAAGTCAAGGCAATCTGATTGGTCAACGATTGGTCCAATTTGTCTGTGATTAAAAGCTCTATAATATAATTGGATAACGCCGTCATGATGATTCCTGTAATGATCGCTAAAGCAAAAATATAATTGGTAGATTCGTTGAAGGAAGCGTTTGTTTGTAAATATGCCCTATCTTTGTAGAGCGTTTATAGATTCACACACAGACAGACGGATGGCAATTTTTTTTTTTAAATATGTTTTTCAGAATTTCCACTTTCTAAACCGTGCAAATCAGTCAAAAAACATTTTTCAGTTTTTAAGACAATTCAAGACTTTTTCTATATGTATGACAGATAAGTAAAAAATAATAAAAATATTCCATCGTTTTGATCAACTGGTGGATTGTTACTTAACATAACTGTTTAATTATATTATTCATAGATCTGCTATTACGCATGCCATTACCTCATCTAGTTGACGGCTGAAATTCCAGGATTAAACAGAACTGGATTAGCATATTACAATGCAACTGGTCTTCCAAATCATACTTTTGTGGATACAATTGCATGACTCACTTTAGTGGTAGATCTGGAAGTTTATCTTAGTTTTTCTTTTCTTTTCCCCCTCCCCCCAAAATATGAAAACATGGTTGACTAGGAGCAGGAAAATAAAATGGTAAACCTAACAGTTAACCTCTAAATTCGAGTTCGCAGGCATTTCCATAAAGATGTAACTCGGCAGACCAGTTGCATTTTAATATGGAAATCGAGTTCTGTCTATTTCTGGAACTTCAGCGATCAACTAGATGAGGTGGTGGTTTGTACAAGTGCCTCCCGATCTCTCATATATGCAACAATTTTACCCAAGCCAAGATTTTACTAAAAACCTTTTCATGGTACTGCTGGTCAAACTATCATTTAAAACAGTGTCGGCGAATCTATGGTACTAAAGGTAGCACGTGCGGCAATTAAGTGACAGGAGAAAAAAAACAATTGATGGTACTTTTCGGTTAGTCCGGTGCCGATGTTATATATACATATATATCTATACATATCTTTACACATACATTTGCATACATATATACATATATGTGTATACATATATATATAATGTGATATGAAATGATAAAATAAAAATACTTCTCAAGAACAGCACATTTTTTTAAAAATAAATGCACAAGACCTTTTGAAACAACTAATCTTTCTTCATCAGGCGCAAAGAACACATCCTACTAATCTCTAATCTAAAATCTCTATTATTTTTATTAAAATATCCTAAAATCTCTATTATTTTTAGAAATATGAATATCTTTGCTTCAATTTTACTTACCCATCATACGTAGTATAGGGTGTCTTGCAATCGTTTTGAAAATCGAAAAAAAATTTTTGACGGATTTACACGTTTTAGATAGTGGAGATTCCAAAAAACATATTTTTAGAAAAAATTTTTTGCCGTCCGTCTGTCTGTCTGTCTGTAAACGCTCTATCTCCCGAACAAATTGAGATAGAGACTTGAAATTTTGTATGTAGTTAGTATGTAAGAATGGGACGAACCCTATTTAATATCAGCAACCTCGATTATCCGGAACTATTTTTTTCGGACTCTTGAAAAATTCGTTCTGATGAAAGGTATATAAAAATTTTCGAATTTTTTTATTCTAAGGAATGGACGTAAAAGGCAATAAAATAACACACATTTTGCATATAGAACGAAGTCGATCGAAATTTTAGTTGCCGAGATATTTGTAATCTTGTTTTCCACATTCGTCGATTTTTCATGACCCTGTATTTAATTCAAATTTCAATTAAGAAGTATATTTTAATTGGAAATGAGACGCTTAATCCGACGCAGTTAATTGTTAGTTAATAGAATTATTATTTTTGGAGTTATAAGGATGTTTCTTTTACGCAGTTCGGTACTACTTGAGTAGTTTGCCGTTTTATATAATTTGTCGAAATTAGTACATCAGCAGTTCTTTAATATAGAATTACTATGTATATTAACAATATTTAAATTTTGTTTATGAATTGCAATGCATTGTATAAATAGTTTCACATGTTTTATTTTCATATACATATCCATGATGGGTAAGTATTACGGTGGCCCCCAACGACTAGTTTTCCTATTCTTTAGAATATACTACATAAAACTGTGCGTGGATTTTTAGGTGTCTGGGATTTTACATTTAATATGATTTTTTTTTCTCGCGTGTACATCGAAAAATGAAGGAAATTCAAAAAAACTCTCAATTAAAAAATAAATAACTATGAACTTGAAAGTTAAATCCATGCATCACAGATAACAAATAAAAAATTCAAATTCTATTTAACTTATTTACTCGTGTATAGGGCGCACCTGTGTATAAGGCGCACCCCTACTTTATAAGTTAAAATGGCGATTTCTTAAAATCTCGTTTATAACGCGCACCATAAATTTGATATGCTAATGAAGAATGACCAAATGAATTTCAGTAAAAAAAAAGTCAAAACAAACATTACACCAGACCAGAAAACAAGACGTTTTTAGATTTCGGGTTGTAAGAGAATGACGGGAAGCATATTTCAGATGTGTATATTGCTGGGACGATTACTGTTTCTAAACCAATAGGAGAGCGTCATTATCACGGTCAAGTACACGCCCACACAGTTTGATTGACAGGAACTCGTGGACAATTGACGGTGCTAATTATAACGATAATCTGTTGCGGATGAAAGTGAGCTGACTGGCTGAATGGTTAGAGCGTCGAGCTTGAAACGGAGGATATGGGTTCGAGTCCATCGCGGGCCGAGAGTCCGTTGGTGATTTTTTTTTTTAAATTATTGGAGGCTGTCTTTTATTAATAAATAAGACATTTTAAAAAAATATATTTCAAACCCTTTTAATATTCTAAATATCGTTCCAAAATGATTTATATATATATTAAACTAATGGGAAAAAAAAGTATTCTGCGAAAATATCCGTAAAGCAAAATTCTTACTTTAATTTTTATTTATTTATTTATTTATTTATTTCAGGATCAGAGGAAGTATAATTTCTAATTGAAGTAAATAAAATTCAGTCATTTTGTAAAAAAAAAAAAAAAAAAAAAAAAAAAAAAAAAAAAAATTATTTCGTACCTTTAATTTTTAATTACCGAGTACAAATTCAAACAATCCGAGTACAAATAAATAATAAACACACACGATCAATTGTCCACGAGTTCCTGTCAATCAAACTGTGTGGACGTGTACTTGACCGTGATAATGACGGTCTCCTATTGGTTTAGAAACAGTAATCGTCCCAGCAATATACACATCTGAAATATGCTGACGGGAAATAGGAATGAGTGACGGTAAAGAAAATTGCTAATTACCGTTTAGATAATGTCATTAGCTCTGTTGTGTAAAAAACTGCAAGGAATGGAATAAATATGCAGTAATACTTCAATTAAGTAACATTTTCCGAGATTTAATATATTCTTTGAATAATTTCTTGTTTCATATGTATATCGTTCGACTGCATCCAGCAGTAAAAATTTATTCCGTGTATAAGGCGCACCTAGGAGTTTTGCCCTAATTTTTTGAAAAAAAAAAGTGCGCCTTATACACGAGTAAATACGATAAATTGGAAAAAAAGCCTTAGTATTTTTCGAATAAGCAAGTTATAAAAATAGGAACAGGGAGAAAAATCAGTTTAAAGTTTTCATTTGCATGGGTCATTGCGCTGGATCTATTAACAAAATGGACTCTAACTCATGTTCCAACAGTCACATAGATAAAAATGAGGTGTCAAAATATTCACAACTAAAGAAGCTTTCGGTTAATATTAAAAAAAGAAAATCGATATTTTGACCAATACCAATGTATTGTGTTTCCTTAAGAGGTCACTGGTCTCGCTCAAAAAGACCCGGTTGATAATGTTAAGTCTGTGGGGGCGTTCTTTTCAAATATCTCGCTCAGATTTTTATATTTTCACATGATTTGTTTTGGATAGGTTAGCTGAGGACGATCTGCAACCGGGCTATTTTTTTATTTTTTTCGAATTTTGGTTATATAATTTTTTATATTATGATAGTTTCAATTTCAGAACTGGTTCTAATCGGTTTCGAAAATTAAAGTAATTAAAAAAAA
>CAXHSM010001177.1:0-95000 GCA_964019185.1 Maratus speculifer | reverse complement strand
TAAACAAGAATTACAGTTACAAAATCAAAACTCTTGTGTTCGCATCTATTCATAGAGAATTTTAAATGATTTTGACAACGAGAATATAGGAAAATGCTCTTGAATTCCATTAGGAGACTCTAGAACTCTCAAGCAAACAGAATTCATTAGGATGACATGGAACTTTTTTTTCTAAAGCCACAATTTATATTCTAGATCCCAGAATTATATTTTTTTTTCTCAGTGAAGGTTTCATATGCCCCTTGATGAAAAAGTCCAGTTGGTTGAGGTACAGTACGTACGGAGGCCAAACCACAGATCCACCACGTCCGATCCATCGTGCGAGATGTGTAGCAATCAAGAAGTTACGGATCCTTATGACAAAATGTGGTGGGGCACCATGAAGCAGAACCACGTGTCTCTCTGGATGGGGAGTAGAATAGTTTGCAATAAATTGGAAAGCACTCATTCCAAGAACGTATATGTTACTCCAGTCAAACGGTTTGGCAAGATGTATGCGCCTACCAGGTACCAAGGACACCTTCCAGATGCTCACAGGAGATTTCTGCTGGTAGCTACAAGGTTTAGTGCAATGGAGATTTTCTGTAAGAATAAGTGTGTTGATCGTGCATGTTTAAAATGCATTCTTTGATAAATATTGCCTCAACACTAAATAATGCTAATACAGGAAATAGTGAATCGTTGATCTTCATTCCGAGCATTCAATGCACAAGGTCTGTCTGGCAGGGATAATCATCCGACAGCAAAGATTACAGTTTTTGAACGAGGAAATTATGCATGCTTTACTCGTGTAAAATACGTCATAACAATTACAGAGAAATACCCATTTTGTTGTCAACGCTAGTGTGCTTGTGGAAGGAGCTGTTTCAAATCTAGTCAAATCTTCTCTTTTATTTCTGCCAATCATGTATTTTGTGAACACCCTGCATTCCTTTTTGGGATGACAAACGAACAGGTTTATAGCAGTCGTCGATCAACACTGGAAAAGATAGAATGACTGAAGGTACGACGAGTTGGAAACCGCTGTTCGTAAAATGTTCGTGCTATGCGTCCATTCCCTTTTGTTTCATCGTATGTCAACTGCATACCTGCCAATTTCTCCTACATGTACTCCGCCATAGCATTCATGAAATGTTTCGGAAGATGTTATCAAAATAATTCTGGAAGCGATGGTGCTGTGCCGATTTCAAAGGACAACATTTGCTCTGATTAATTTTCCTCTTTAACAACTAAGAGCAAAATGCTGCTTTTTCTTAGCAGAAATTTGTATACGGTAAATTCTTGATAATCTTAAAAGATATGGTATGTAGACAGATACAAAATGACGTAAGAGTCGATGACTTTTATTGCTTGATCTCCAGCCGGATCCGTTTCTACTTTTCTTTCTTCTGCTTTCTCAGAATGAAATGCAGATCTACATTGCTATTTAATTTTTGATCGTTTGGATTTGAAATACAGTCGAGCCTCTATATAACAAAACTCCATACATCGAATTTCTCCATATAACGAATTTTTAGTAAGAACGGTCACCTTTTCGCATGATTACATTAAAAACAGACTCTATATAGCGAAATATCTATCTCCATATAACGAATTTTTTCATAAATTGATCTTAATTTATTCAGTTTTAAAAAAGCTTCGAAATCATATGGAATCAATTTTCCATCACTTATTTTTGATTTATCATTCAGTGGAGAGGTTTTTTTTTATAAATATTACTTCTCTCGTTATTCTTTAAATCTAACAAGTTTATCCCACCTCCCACACACCTTTCAACATGCTTCTCAAAACACAGTCAATTGAATTGTTACACATATAAGAGAGGAATCAATGAGAGCACATAAGAGAGACCTTGAAATGGAGGAAAATATCAACTACAATTTTTCATTCCTTGCTAAAATTTGAGAATTTTTTTTGAGAGCGTAACAATTGTAATTTTAAAATCAAAACAACAAAAAATTACAGATTTCTTCCTCTGAAATTTATGTAAGTCTTCCTCATTTGATTTTCACTAAGCTTTCAAATAAATGTCTTTTCTCTTTTTTGAAACTGCTTAAATAAGTAAGAAATAAAATGTTAGGCTAATATATACTTTTAAACATTTCAAATTCTTAATTAAAAAGATCAAAAATAATATTTGTTCAAAATTTACACATTAAATACTATTTTTAACATCATACTCTATACATCGAATTTCTCTACATAACGAATTTTTTACTGGAACGATGGATTTCGTTATATAGAGCTCGACTGTATATCCCTTTATTTTTTTAAATAACTTAGAATACCCAAGTATATAGTTACACTGATAAAAATTTTGCTATAGTTTGAACCAAATTTTGGCGCTCTGTAGTTGCCACCATAAAATGGCGAAATCTCGTACCAACATTTGGAGCTTTCTATTTCGTTCCAGCTATTGGAACTATGTTTCAACAGAAGTTCTAAATATTGGTTCAAGATTTCACCATCTTACAGTTGCAGTTATTGAAAACCAAAATTTGGTTCAAACTAGGAAAAGATTTTTAACAGTATAAATATATGTATAAATATATGTATGTCAACATTTGAAAGGAGGGTTGCTTCCGAATCTGGGGATCATGCTCGTTGAAAATATAACAAGCATTTTCAGAAATACATTTCTCCGAATAGCTAAAATTAGTAGCCTTTTAATTTTTCTAATGAAAACTACCTGATGTTTTATTTATTAGAAAAAATAGTATACTTAAACTTTTCACAAATAATTACAAAATAGTCTTTATAACAGTGTACCTGTACATATTAATGAACACTGCTAAGTTACAAGTTTTGACAAAATTCGTTAGAAGATGTAGAGATATGTTGATTATTCTGTGTGCATTTAAATAAAACATTGTTTTTGCATATTTTTTGTCTCAAGTATACATTTTTTATCCTATTTCTGTAAAGAGTATTCACGTTTTCTAACATTTGAATGATTTTCGGATAGAGTACGCTTCATAACTACACATAAGATACATCTCCAGAAGTTCCATAAGGTGTTTTGTAAATGTAAAACTATCATAGAATTTAAAAAATCAATAAGTGGCAGTGCAGTTTAGCATTATTCTTGATTATCAAACTAACTCTATCTCAAAGACTAATGAAAAACAAGTATGAAAAATCATGCGTTAAGTATAGATTATGAAGCACTTTCCAACACTTCTTGAAATCTTTAACAAAATTTCGTTATCTAAGGTAATTCGTATAATTGTCCACATCCAAATATGTATTCTAATACTTTTGAAAAGCCCTGTATTTGATCTGTTGGTTATTATATAGACTATATAATGATAAAATTTAATTGGTTGAAATTTTCCTTTCAGTAATTTATACTAATAGATAGAAACATTCTTGAATACTTTTGTTTAGCCCTGTAAAATACATAGTACCTTCAATATACGAAAGTATTTTGCTAAAGTTTAGTTTAAAAATAAATTCTCTTTAAACTACCTAAATCAAATTTCCAGAAATTATCATTAAAAAGCGACAATGTAGCCAGTTCTTTGAGCGACCGTGTATATCATTTTATCTATATTCTACAAATATTTCTTCGTAAACTAAATGCAGTTCATCGTAAAAAGGCATAATATATTTAAAAACCACCTTTGAGTAAATTACGCTCATATTCAGTAATATTTCCGAGATCTTTTGTGTAACCTTGTATAGATAAATTGTGGAAAAAATACCATTTATATAAACCATATAATATGCATACATCTAAGTGAAACATAAAAACGTATATCATAATGCATTTCATCCATTTAACAGCCATCATCCATGACTCCGGATAGAATATACTATTTGAAATTTTTTAAGTGTCCCTGTAAATGCTATGCACTATGTATAATGAAGGAAATAACTCATATTAATCCTCAGCAACGTATATCAATTTGATTATATATATGAAATCGTTTACCATAATTAAAATATGTTGCAAAAATTCCCCCCCCCCCTTTATTATTATCTATTGGAAAACTTTTCTGTGGCCCTGTAAATGAATAATTATTATTTTCGCAGCATACTTTACAAAATGCATATTTTGGTGCACTTTGTAGATGCATATAAATTTGAAGATGCTTTACAGGGTGTAACATCTTTAAAAGTCCTTTGAAACGATTTTTCCCCCATAGGCCGTAATGTAATGGAAAACTTTTGACTGTCTCTACAAATAAACTAATCATTGCAGAAACTTCATTTTCAATAAGTTTCGTGCTTGGGTAAACGTCATTAACATCCAAAAATTTCATGAGAATCCGAGTATATTTATGAGAGTTGGAGCGCAGACAGACGACCATACGGCCAGACGGCTAGACAAACCGAATGCATAAGCACTTTTCAACTTTGTTGGAAAGTGATAAAAAGATCACACTTCATATTCTGTTTATCCCTGATGTAAATTAGTTTTTTTTGAAGTTTTGGAGTAAATCGTTCAACAGATTGCGCTTCTATCCAGAATTTTTTTTTTTTCTGTAATGCTTGTACCTCAAAAACTAATGAACGGATTTTCATTTTAGTAAGAACGGGACTTGAGTTGTTGCTGATTAGATTTTGGCTTAAATTATTTTGGTGGCTCACCTAATGCTGCTATGCTTCATTTTCAGGAAGTATTAGCATGTATAAGATTGAAGAAAGTTTAAAAATCACAACATCCGACTAGTTTATGTTGTTACAAGACATACATAATATTTTAAAAGTGCTTTTAGCTACTGACTAAGCAAACTACATTTAACACGAATCAAAAAATTCCTACATTCATGTTAATTTGGCATCATTGTATATTGGTATAGCAATTCCCACTGCCGAATCAATAAACACAGACGTTTTTACTACACTGTAAAATAATCTGCAAAGTTAGTAAAACTTTTCTAGGAAATTGAGTTTCCTAGAAATGCTTATACAATGAAAACAGCAAAAATTCATGTAACACATACAGATTTGCACTGAAAATCCGAAAACCCTTTATGTTACTTTGTTAGAATTATTTAGGAAACTGGGATTGCAAGAATTTTTCATGTAACGGCAACCCAGGTTACAGAAAAAAAATAGTATGCTAACTGTAATTTTGTAGATTCGTTTGTTAAATTACAGATTTCTGCAACTTTACAAAAAATAGATTCGTAGATTTACATTTTTTCTTGTACAGTGTGCAGATAATATGTTATTAATCATACAGATTTCGGCCGCTTTAAATCTGTAGGATTGCAGATTTTTTTCTATACAGTGTACAGGAAGATTACGAGCTTAACTGATTTGAAGTCAAATTAAGTACTGTTCAAACAAAAGATATCTTTTATTGAATAATCGATATCAGATAACCTCTTATTTTTAATACTTATTAAAATTTATTCTATAGTTTCTGTAATAACAAAATAATATAAATAAAACATATTCCGTGTTTGATTTGTAATGATGATTTGAGCTGATTTAGAGGGATACTTTTATACAATAATGTTTTGATACAATAACAGTTACAAAAAAGAGTATAACAAAGATTATTAGAAGTATATATATATATTTTTTGGAATTTTGTTTTAAACTTATGTAGGATATTCTGAATGATAAATACATCAATCTTTCAGCTATAAAAAATAAAACTAAATAATGGCAAAGAGCAATGTTTTGATTCAGCACAAATCTATATTTTTTTGATTTTACAAGAATCTTTATATTTCCCGTCATCAATTAAGTTTACTTCATTTGTCTTAATGACGTATGAATGCTTGTCAAAAAATACAATTTAAAAAAGTAAATCCATTTCATTTTCAGTAATTTATTTGATTTATAATTTTTCTGGACCTTCATTAAATATTCTGTCATTGATAATGATGCCTTTTATTGGTAGGTTTAAAAGAAATGATTTACTTAATTTTTTTAAGGAAAATTTTGTTCTGACAGCTAAGAATTTTCTGTCAGAATCAAACTTTTTTACCCGTTATGATTTAGATAAAAAATATATTTTCATGCTCATCTTATTTTTATATCAGTAACATATAATTTAATTTACGATTAATGTTTTGTCAAAATTTACGATATAATTTAAATCAGGATACAGTTTTATAATTTATATTTCAAAACATAACCGAAATTGCTAAAATAACACTGATCTGCGAAAACAAAATTAGTAAAAATATAATTTAAAAAAATGTAAGAAATAATGATTTAATTACTCTCATAGTATATAATAAGAAAATTTTAAATTATTATGTCTCTTCTTGAAGAATGCAGCAAATTTTATAAAAATTCTTTTTAATTTAAGCTGAATGAAAATTTTAAAGTCAATGCATTGTATTTTTTAAGCACACGCTTCTGCAAACTTTATAATATATTTCAAGATTCCATTCCTCAATGATATTATCTAAATGACCAACACTCATTTAAAAGTCTTCGGAGTTTATTATTCAACGGACATCATTTAACTGAACAAAATTGTGAGGTTAAACTTCAAAGAATAACTCGTACAGTTTTTATGCCAATGTTTTTATTGGGTTTCTTCGATTCATTTCGTTTATATAAATATATATATTAATGTAAAAAAAAATCGAATATATAAAACTGATCACTCTCTTAATCTAAGGTATATTATTATATTTGATGATAATTGAGTTAAAAATATAGAATAATCTTCAATTTCTTTCATATTTACACTATATAGATATTCACAATATATAGTCTCATATTATTTCGTAATGAAGTAGTATTTTATAACCATTCTCGAACACTGAAGTATTTTGAGTACACAAAGATGTCTGCCACAAACCACATATTTAAAATTAAGAATTACGAGAATATATGCTCACGTGTTTATTACAGAAGGCAAAAAAGTTACAAATGTAACAAAAAGTAATAAAAAAATGATTTATTCAATAAATAAAGTTACTTTTTAGTAAAACGGATATAATAAAGAAATTAGAAACCCGGTGTTTGTTTCATCTTAATTCCATCTTTTAATGAAGTATAAATTCTCATAAATGAAATATTTCAAAACAAATGATCCTAATTTATAACTAAGTAAAATAAGTTGGAAATTGCACGTAAAACGTATCAAATGCGGTGCGGTGCGTTCATACAATAATGAACTTTTAAATATACTCTGATCTCGATGTAATAGAAATACAGTACTTCAGAAATAATATAGTAGCCGAAATCTTTGGGATGTCTCTGTACATACTATCTGCTTTTTACTATACAGGAAGTATCTTGCAGTAAACCTAAGAAACGTATATATATTTCATAAAATGTGAAATACTTTAATATAATTAAAACGGCCCAAAACAATGTTTTTTTTTCCTAATTTATTATGTATTGGAATACATTTGTTTGGTCCTGTAAATGAATACCAAATGTTTTTTGCACCCCAGATTATACAGAAAGTATATTTTAGTACACACTTCATAGATTCATATGGATTTTATTATGTTCGGAAGAGTGTGACAAAGTTAAAATGCACTTGGAACTATTTTTTCCCACAGTCGTAATGTAACGGAATAATTTTGATGGTCCCTGTAAATAAACTATGCATCTAATTTTCATAAAATCTGATATGACTCGACAAAATTAAACTGCAATTATATATTTTAAATTTCAAGCAATTCAATTTGGTAGTTTTTGCTATTATATGTGGACAGACAGAGGGACAGACGGACTGAACAGCAACTATAGGGGCTACGTATTTACATAATTATAGACGTACCTAAAAAGTTTTAATGCATACATTATATGTTTATATTGAATATTTGTTTTTAAAAATACATGTGAAAAGAAATATTCAAGTAACTACGCATAGATTTTTTAATAAAATTTTCGCATGCAATATCGTTAAAAATAGACTTTGATAATTAAGAATATTTTATTCTAACAATGTAAAAAAATAACTGATAAAAAATCGTGTCTGTTATTTATATGAATATAAATGTAGTATTTTTTATGAAAGAGCCTTTAAAAATATTTACTCATATTTTGAATAGGCTAAAAAAACAGAAGAATGTGCTTTCTTAAATAAATCACATTTACAAAAAATGTAACAGAGATAAATCTGAAAAATATGTAAGAAATCACATATTTTATCGTGATACATTAACGACATTTTTACGGCTGATTTGATTTAAGGTTCACGTTGCAATTAGGGATGGGACGAATAGTGATTTGACCGAATAGCCGAATACCGAATATTTGGCCAAATTTTAGGCCGAATACTGAATATTCGGCCGCCCGAATAGTAAAATTTTTTTCCAATAAAGAAAATAAATTTTGATTATATATAATTTAAAAAATAGGAACTCATTAATAATTATTGCTCTTAAATGTGCTTTTAAATGTATTTTTAAATTTGAAAAACTTATTTTAACACGAAAAAAAATTATGAAATTGCATTATATCCTTTATTCTAATGTACATCAAATTGATTTTCAGTATGTCAAGATGGGAAAATATTTCCATTAAAATATGAAGAATGTGCTTCACTTTTACTATCAATTGATACTTCTTGCATCCAAAATCAATAATATTCTTAATCTCTCTCTCTCTCAGAACTCACAAGGACATATTTTCTGAAATAACCTTTAATGAAGTAAATTTGATCACTTAGAGTTTGTGTCCCTAGTGATAAGCAAATTTGTAAGAATGAGACTGTTCTGAAATCAGATGCCAAGCTTTAAATTACAAATTACGTTAAAGCAAAAGGTTATGCTTAAAGTAGAATGGGTATGTTAACAAAATCTTTGACATTTGAATCGGCACATACAATATTCAACTTCAATATTCCACTTATTCAACAAGCATTAAAAGGATAAACAGAAATTGATAACAACATGAAGGAAGGAAGATTAAATTAAAAATATATCCATAATAATGTTACATATTTAAGTCAGTAATTATGCAAATAATTATTTAAAAGGGAAAATTATAGAATGAAAAAATTATTTTGTTGAGTATTTAGAATTGATATTAAAATATTTATAAAACCATCTTCATAAAGCAAGTTGTGACATCTAATGTGTATCGAGTTTGACACCAGTTCTGCTTTCAGATGTACCGTTGTATTTGTAATGGTGATATATTATATTTAATTTTGGAAAAGAATCATCTTCGTTAACACACCTAGTGAATAATTTTTTCTTTCTTACTTAATAGAAAATAAGTTATGAATTTCATAAGAATTTTTTTTTATATGTGCATGGAATTTGCAGACATTAATAAATATTCGAGCATTTTAGAATAAGGCAGTGTTTTTATATCTTGAATTGTAATATATCATTCTCAAATGATGACATTTCCCGTACAATTAAATCTCCAGCTTGGGCAACATTTTCTAGAATATCATTAACTTTTATAGGAAATACAGAAAGGCTGTATATTTTTTAGTATCTGAATAACTCTATATTTTGTAAGTAAGAGTGAGAATGACTTCATAAATGAAGTAGTCAATTTGGATTAGAGAAAAAAAAAATGCAAGAATGAAATTCTTTAAATCCGAAATTTATTTGGCAAGATATCTTTCACTATTCGGTAAGATTTTAGCAATATTCGGCAAGATATCTCTAAATATTCAGCCGAAGTATTCGGTCAACAAGCCTTCAATATTCGGCCAACCGAATATTCGGCAAAAGGGCCGAATAGGCCGAATACCGAATAGTGGCCGAATATTCGTCCCATCCCTAGTTGCAATGGTTGAGAATCACTGAAGAATGTTTAATTAATATGTTTATTTTCATGAACGAATATTTTATTCCAACAACTTAAACCAAAACTCATACAAAATCTTTTAATGGTATATGTATAAATAAAATTTTTCTTATGAAAGAGTCTCTAAAAAATATTTATTTGTGTTTTGAATAGGCTACACATTAAAGAATTAGAAACATGTACTTTGTTAAATAAATCTCATTTACAATAAGTATAACATAGATAAATATGAAAGATATTTAATGAATCAAATATTTTATCGGGGTACATTTGCGACATTTTCATGGTTGACTTGAGTTAATGGTCTCAATGCAATGGTTGAGAATCATTGAAGAACTTTTAATGATCATGTTTATTTTTCTCACTATATTATTTTTAGGCAAATTTGTTTTACTCGTAAAAGTATTGCCTGAGGCAATGAGTGCATCACCATTTTCCACAAAAGGGAAGCTGAAAGTCTATCAATCTCTGCAAGAGCGAATTCCCTCCTAAATCAATTCCCTCACGCTCAAGGGTAATTTCATAGGATAAACGGTCTCAAACGTGAAGTCAGGTGCAATCAAAAGTGCAAGCAAGCAAGAACGAAAAACATGTATTCCCCGCTCTTCCTCTTCCCGTATTCTCTTCATCTGGGGATTGAGAGATGGAGCATATCGTTGTACAAGATAGAGGTACAGTCCTGACATCTGGTGGCAGTTTATTGATTGAATAGTTGGACAATTTACAAGATAATTTTTTAGCTAGGCCACGGACAATATCGAAATTAAAAAGCACGAGATATATTTAGTTTAATTTCAATAATTATTTATTCCAGTTTTACACGTGCATTATGTTTTTAATTTTAATAAAAATTTTATTTTACTTAAGAAAGGTGTTATAATAATTAAAAATAAATGACATTGACATGTTTCGGATCCGTCTAATAAGATCCATAATCATAATAATCATACTTTCTTAAGGAAAATAAAATTTTTATTAAAATGTTTATATAAAAGGCGAATCTTTTAAAATCTGGTGATTTAAAAAATCTATTGGATTTAATAAAATTTTTATCATAGTTTGTAATTTTATTTTGTATTTACATTCTGATGACGACTCTATTAAAAAGAGTTGAAACATGTAAATAAACCATTTTAATGTATTTTAAATGTTTTTATAAATACAACAACGTCTTATAAGCAAAATATTTATTTATAATATAAATTTTTACTTTTTCGTTGTGGAATATATAGTATTAATATTACGATATAGTTATTAATGGACGTAATCAAGACTTACTTCTGTTATTTTTCACATTGATATCTGGTGGTTAGTTTTGCGTATCATTCCCGATTGTGAGAATTTATAATCAAAACATTTTCGAGACGATAACAACAAAAATAACTCAACAATTTTTATCATGCTATAGTTGAAAAGTATTGTTTCAAATGAGTATTTGCATTTTTGAGTTTCTTAAAAAGAGAAATTAATACAATAATATTTATATTTGGGTGCAATAATTCTTTTAAAATTTAAACGATTCTTGAATCATTTTTCTTACTGTGACAATTATAATATATCTTATTAAAAAACATGTTATAGAATTCTTAACATTTAAAACCACGGATTGTTTGTAATAGAATAAAAACACGCAGGGCTTTCTGTATGCTTAGAGGCATTTTAAAGCCGAAATAAAAACTATTAATGATATCATGTTAGAATACAATGCCCAATAGTAATAAAAAAAACGTAAAAGTTAAAAAATTATTATTATGAATATAAAAAAGAATATTGCGCCAATTGTAACTTATTAATAAAAATGATAAAATAGAGCAAAAAAAAAAAAAAAAAGAATTTAAATTTTAAACATTTGTTAAACGCAATTGAGTCAGTGCAAGAAAATTAAAAGTTCACTGGTATTGTTAACAACTTTTTTTATAGTTCATTCGCAATAGTTTTTAGTTCTTTCTTGAGTGGGTGCATATAGAATGTTGTCCGTGTTTTAAATAAATAAAACTACGATTTTGATTTGTTTGACTGCGCACATGTATGAACTGAATATTCGCTGTTTTTCAACAAAAAGGAGTTTCTAAAAATGAGAGAGTTGCCACAATATTTTTATCATACTCTCTTAATATCTCAGCTGCAAAATAACTTAAGTTGAGCCGAAATCCACTTATCTTACAATTTGAAAGTCAGCTTATCATTGAGAGTTGAAATAACTCCAGTGAATGAAGTTTTTTTTTCTGAAAGAAATTTAAATCAAGATGAATAAATAAAATAACCAATTTAAATCAAGATGAGTAAAACATAAAACAAAAACAAAATCAAAATCAGCCTATCATTAAGAGTTGAAACAACTCGATTTAACGAGGTTTTTTTTTTTTTTTTTTTTTTTTTTTTTTTTTTTTTTTTTTTTTTAAGAAATTTAAATCAGGATGAGTAACTTAAATAAGCAATTTAAATCAAGATGAGTGAAACATTTTTAAAAAGTCAGCTTAACTTTAAGAGTTGAAACAACTCGATTTAACGAGATTTTTAAAGACATTTAAATCAAGATAAGTAATTTAAATAAGCAATTTAAATCAAGATGAATAAAATATTTTAAAAATCATACATGATCCAATAAGTCACAGCTTTTTCCTAAGAAGCCAAATCCGAGCTTTCATTTTAAAAGTATATTTGTGTATATTATAGCATTAGCTATTGCAAATATTCTGAGTAGTACTTTTACTTGAAAGTTGCATGATATTATTTAATTAGTTATTAATGAAATAAAAAATTAACAAATAAAAGATATATCTAACCTGTTATATTTTAAAGAAATTGAAATTAATTTATAATTAAGTAAAACGTTTGAAGACTTAATTAAACTAACTTGTTTTAAAACTTTGAATATTTTTGTTGATTTTTGACAAGTTTAAAAAAGATAAAAGACCTTGGTTCCGATAGAAAAAAAACATTATTTAAATTGAAAATGGACAAAGGTAAACGTATAGTGAAGCTTTAACCTAAAATAGTTTTAGTCAACTCTAAAGATTATAATGAATAAAAAAAATTATATCGAATCAAGATATACACTCATCAAATCAAGATACACATTTAAATACTTATAGAAAGACAACATAATATATAATCAATAATATTTCACATTATCATATATTAGAAATGCAGTAAATTTTATTTTTCAATGTAATGCATATTCATTTAATTTTAATGTAACATTTTATTTCGATTTACTCAACGTTTTTCTGCAGATGGTTCTGGAAAATAAATAAAATAATTTCCCGCGAGCGGTGACCTGAGATAAAATGTGAATGACAGGCACACAATTAATTTGGTCTTCTTTTTAATATTACATCACGTCATATTTATTGAGTAAAACTTTGAGATGCTATCTTGACAAGATTAACCGGCACAAGCAAAATCTGTACTAAAATGAGAAATTATCGACTGACACCGGAATTCAAAAATGAATTTTTTAAATATTTTGAATTCCTTAATTTAAGCTTTTATTATAAAAGCAAAATTTTATTGAAATATTACTGGTGCCGTTTGCAAGTTTGGAATTAAAATTAGGTATCCCAGACCGGGCACAGTGTGCCGGAAAGGCTTAACCCCCTGACTGCCCAGCCAAAGGGTAATATTGTAATGTTGTTTTCTCTGTAATTTATTAAAAATGTAAAAAAAAGATGTTTTTTCCAACCTGATGAAAAATACGTTATTAGTATCGGTGTATAATCTTTGATAGCATCAATCCTAACTTAATTTTTCAGAACTGGGTTTTATTTGTGGAATTATACTAATTTAAATATTGCTTATGTTGCAGTGAAACCTGCAGCTTAGTGTGTGAAAAAATCAGCCGGCGGCAGTCAGGAGGTTAAAAACACAACTGCTAATAAAATGAAGTGTCTTTTCAGTAAGGAAGTGTCATTTCTCTGTATGATTTTAATTATCTTTTAAGGTACTTACAGTTCAACGAACTTTTTTGTAACGCTGTTGAAAAGATTTGCAAAAAAGATAAAGTTTATATGTATGTTATTAGTATAATATCAGTATAGTGCATTAGTGATATTTCACACGGTAGGGATTGTTGTAATAAACATTTTATACATATCTTTGCAAAGAAAAACTACTTGGATGTGCCAATCCCAAAACTTTCTTCTATCTCATACGTACATTTTAATATTTAAAAAAATAGTTACTCCTTTTAATGATTTGATAATTTTAATTCAATACCACACCAACTTTGATTTTCATCTTAAATTTCTGCTTCAATCAATTAATCGGAGTAAAAAACCAATTTCCATCTCTGTACGAGCCGATAGACAAAAGAATGATAGTCAGATTTTTTTTTTTTTTTTTAATTCAGGGAGGACTTACTTGCCTTACCAAAAAATAATCATATACAAAAAATTTAGTTCAGTTCTAGAACTAACTTCATACATTTTGAAATCGTGCAATACAGAAAATGGCATAAAATTCGCGATTCCAGCGCCCCTTTTGGCGTATTTTTTTCAATTTCAAGGCGATCCAACTAGACATAGCCATTTGGTCAATACAATATTAAAAATGGCACGAAAATTGCGATTGCAGCGCTCCCTTCCGACGTTTTTTTTTTTTTTTTAAATTCAGGGAGGACTAACTAGCCATAGTCATACACTTACACAAAAAATTGGTTCAATTCGAAGCATAACTTCATATTCTTTTGGTCGGTACAATATTGAAAATAGCACAAAAATTGCGATTGCAGCGGCCCCTTCCGGCGAAATATTTCAAAACTGAAGGAGGACCTGCTTACCACAACCAAAAATATTTTAAAAAAAAATCATCAAGGTCTCTGCATTAGTTCTTGAGATATAGCTAAAAAACGTGAAAGATGTAGCATAGCATTGCCACCTATTGGGCAAATCACACAAAACCCTAATCAGCGTCTATGTACCTCAAGGTCTGCCGGAATCTGAAGTTTGGTTAAATTCTGTGAATTAGTTCTTGAGATATAGGTATCGTGAAAATCATGAAAAAAGTAGCATAGCAGCGCCTCCTGTTGTGAGGTTTATACCAAAATGTAATCAGCGTCTAATTGTATTACATATTCTAGTGTAACAGAATCTGAAATTTGATGGAATTCTCTGCATTAGGTCGTGAGATATAGCTATCGCAAAAATCGTGCAAAATGTAGCATAGCAGCGCCACCTATTGGGCAGTTTACACCAAAGCCTTATCAGTGGCAATGTATCTCAAGGTATTGCCGAATCTGAAGTTTGGTGAAATTCTGTGCATTAGTTCTTGAGATATAGCAATCATTAAAATCATGAAAAACGTAGTATAGCAACGCCACCTGCAGGTCAATTTACACCAAAAACCAATAGGCACTAATTTACATCATGGTCTAACTGAATATAAAATTTTATGAAATTTCGAGCTTTAGTTCTTGAGATAGAGCACCCAAAATTTGTTTGTCACATACAGACAGACAGACTCAAAGACTGACATTTTCTAAAAATGGTCAAAACGTGTTCAGGACCTTCTAAAACATATAAATCCGTCGAAAACCGGAAGTCGAAAATTTTCATGAATCCAAAATTTTCTTCTTGTAAAGCTAAGTAAAAATGCAAAAGATCTTTTGGACAATGCTCTGAAGCATCAACGATGAAGTTTTAAGCTATATACATGCAAAATGAAATTAAAATATAATTGAAGGTTGTGTTAAAGTAAATATAAATCAGCATCCAAATAAATCTGCTGTATATTCCATATTTTAATAATTATTATTTTGTTTTTTCAATTCGGAATTAAATGTATTTTATTTAACTGAATAACAAGAAATTGATATTTTAATGTTTAAAATTAATTTAGTTAAAGCAATGAGTGTATTGTCACCTTCAATAAAATAAATGTTTTAAAATCTGATTTTATCCTCAAGAATTATTCTTCTTCAAAATCAACCCAAATCAATTATCTTGCGAACTTTTTCCGACCCCCTTTGAGATATATCATTAGACTGTCTTTTTGTCATTTTTTTCATATAATGAAACTGACTTTCCCATCTGCCTAATATGCCACCTAGGGGGTACTTTTCTCACTCTTTCCAACTCCCCTCCCCACCAAGAATGAAAAATTCTGGACGCAGAGTAGATTATGAAACACTTTCCAACATACAATTTCATCCATGTGCAGTAATTTTGCAACTCTTTTGTGAAGAATATAATTTAAAATAATTTTAACGCCATTTGAAAAGAACAAAATATAATTGATAAGAACGAAAAATCATATGTACAGCATGGATTATGATACATTTTCCAATACTTTCTTAATACTGTAAAGCTATCTTTTTCATCCATGTGTAGTAATTTTTCCATCTTGTGATAAGAACAAAAGAAAACAATACAAAAAGAAAGAAAAATATACGCAAAACACATATTACTAAGCCTTTTCAAACACATCTTGAATATTGTAAATTTATCATTTAATCCATCTGCACTAATTTCCCAGTCTGTCCAAAGAGCAAAACATACTAATAAGGAAAAAATTCCTGTGTACAGCTTAGTTTACGTTACAATTTTCAAAATGTTCTAAATAGTGTAACACGTAAAATTTTAATGCATCTGCAGTAATAGTAACCCTCTTTGAAAAGAAGAATAATAAAAAGAATATTGCCCAGTTAAACTGATGGCATTGAGCTCACAGGCTACGCATACTAATTGTACATTACAGCCTTATACTTTCAAGGGTTAATTCCTTTCGAAAAAAAATAAGAAAGGAAAACAGCTCTCCCCTTTCCCCTTTTTAATACTTAATCATTGAACCTCCTAAACTATCAAGGACATGCTTTATCATATAAAAAATCTACTTCCAAAATTCAGAGCAAATCGGATAATTCTTAATAAAAGCCCATTTAGCAGTTATATAATTTAAGAGGAGTTATCCCCCTCTTTTATACTTAACCATTAAACTTCCAAAACTATTCAGAGATTTGAACAAAATCTGACAATTCTGCTTGAAAAATCCATTTATAAAAATTAAGGGGAGGGGCATTAGAAGCTCCGTTCCCCCTGTTTATACTTATTCAATTAACACCTAATAACAGTCATGGAATCACCTCATCAGAATTATCCGATATCTAAATTTTGAACGAAAACTGTTAATTCTGCATGAAAATCCCGTTTATATCAATTAAGGGGAGGGGCATGAGCCCCCCCTTCCCCCTGTTTATACTTATTCAATGAACACCTAATAACAACCACGGTATCGCCTCATCAGAATGATCCTATATCTAAATTTTGAACGAAAACTGTTAATTCTGCATGGAAATCCCGTTTATATCAATTAAGGGGAGGGGCATGAGCCCCCCCTTTCCCCCTCTTATACATATCGAATGAACTCCAAAAACTAATCAGGGAAGAGCCTTATGAGGATTTACTTATATACAACATTTCAAGTGGATTCGATATTTTTATCATGAGTTATGGCGTTACACACGAACGTACGAACGTACGTACAGAACGGACGGGCACATAAGCTCTCAGGCTATGATAGCTTGTGAGCTAAAAATTTAACAAGAATGATTCACACATCATACATTATGAAACTCATTGCGACAGATTATGAATACTGTAATACGTATCATTCTCATCCATTTGCAATAATTTTACCATCCTGTGCAAATAAATGCTAATTCATATAAATGTTTCTTTCTCTTTGATTTTTTACAATGGTTTTTGTCGAATTTTTTAACAATTTTCATCGTACATGTATCATTCCAACGTGATTTATGGTTAATCTAATGCGCTGATGAATTTGCGATGAAAAAATGGGTGTTGTCATTCGAAAATTTTGAATTTTTTCATTTTAACCGTAACCGCGAGAGCTCTATTCTTTAAAACCATCACGATTTCAAATTTATACCTTCAAATAAGTATATCTAAAATTTAATTTTGATTGGTTAAGAGGTTAGACTGCTGGAGATTCATATAGGGTGGGAGTTTTTTTATGAGCACAATGCATGCACAGATTATGACCAATGACGCCCACTTGTGATTTTAGAATTTTTTTATATATGTACAGACTTACATGAAAAGCTATCTTCAAAAAATTTAGATATGTATATTGCATAGTAGACGTCATATATTTTTGCTTAAATGCTTTCCTAAAAACATTAGGGGCTGGAAAGAAATTAAAAATAAAGGAATATATTTTGGATTAACCTGTAGAAACTAATTCCGCAGAAGTGTTGAAATGTCGTACATGAATATGAGGCTTCTTGTCATAAACTGTGTTTATTTTTTTCAGCACGTATACTCGTGGATATATTAAGATTATTTATAAAATAATTTTCACCGAATTTTCTGTTGGTACAAATGAGATGTCAAAACATTCATTATTAAAAAGTCTCTTATTTAATTTTTAAAAAAGGAAATATTTTTTTTTTCCAATTTTAGGTAAATTGTACCTTTTAATAAAAACAAATCAACTTTATCGTCCTGAAAAATGACAACTTAGCTGTTGCATTTGTGTTTGTCCGTTGACAAATAAAAAAAAAAATATTTATTATATTACTATATAATGAAATAAATATTTTATTATATTAATATACAGGGTGTATCTAAACTACTGGGCAAAACTTTAAGGGGTGATAGTACACATCAAGGCAAATAATATTAAATGGGAAACTAAGGGTCCCAAACGTATTACGAGGGAGATAGGCGCCATCAAAGTTTAGAGTCGAAAATTTGAAATGATTATAAAAAACGGGAAAATTGATCGATTCGTTTGCGGTTTTCACTAAAACTATTCTTTATGTCACTATTGTCTTGAAAATAAATTATAAAGATAAATTTCAAAAAATGCCGATAGAGAGCGCTTTAGATTTTAGAGTATCGAACAACTATTTTTTACCGTTATTTTTTGCATCTCATTATTTTATTTAGAAGTTTAGACATAAACTTAAATTTTGAGCTTAAAATCTGTGGTTAAGAAGCGCAAATTGAACTGTGTTCAATGGGAGTGGGTAGGTACAAATTTCAAATTATTATAAATAACTGAAAAATTGGTCAATTGATTTCCGGTTTTCACTAAAAATATTCTTTATGTCCGTATTATCTTGAAAATAAATTATACAGATAATTTTCAAAAAATGTCGATAGAGGGCGCTTTAGACTTTGGAGTCACGTGCAACTATTTTTTACCGTTATTTTTTGCATCTCATTAAATTTTTTTAGAAGCTTAGACATAAACTTAAATTTTGAGCTAAAAATCTGAATCGTTGAGAGTGGTTAAGCAGCGCAAACTGAACTTTGTTCAATGGGGGTGAGGAAGTTCAAATTTCAAATAATTATAAAAAACGGAAAAATTGGTCGATTCGTTTGCGGTTTTCTCTAAAACCCTACTTTATGTCAGAATTTCCTTGAAAATAAATTTTAAAGATAAATTTCAAAAAATTTCGTTAGAGGGCGCCATAAACTTAAGAGTAACTAACAACAGTATTTAACTGTTATTTTTTGTATCTAATTAAATGCTTGCAAAAGCTTAGAATTAAATTTTGAGCTCAAATTCTGAATCGTTAGGAGGGCTTAAGAAGCACAAACGCAACGCTGTCTAGGAGTTGAAGCGTTACCCTTCCCACCCTAAGAACACAGTTCAAGTTTCTCTACTTAATTCCCACAACGATTCAGATTTTTAGCTCAAAATTTAAGTCTAAGCTTTTAAAACTTTTATTTAGATAAAAAAAAAAATAACGGTTAAAAATAGATGGTTACTCTAAAGTTGAAGGCTCTCTCTAGCGAAATTTTTTTGAAATTTATCTTTAAAATTTATTTTCAAGGAAATACTGACATAAAGAATGGTTTTAGAGAAAACCGCAAACGGATCAACCAATTTTTCCGTTTTTTATAGTCATTTGAAATTTGAACTTCCCCACCCCCATTGAACTAAATTCAGTTTGCGCTACTTAAGCACTCTCAACGATTCAGATTTTCAGCTCAAAATTTAAGTTTATGTCTAAGATTCTAAAAAAAATTAATGAGATGCAAAAAATAACGGTAAAAAATAGTTGCACGTTACTCCAAAGTCTAAAGCGCCCTCTATCGACATTTCTTTAAATTTATCTGTATAATTTATTTTCAAGACAATAGTGACATAAAGAATAATTTTAGTGAAATCCGGAAATCAATTGACCAATTTTTCTGTTTTTTATAATCATTTGAAATTTGAACCTACCCACTCCCATTGAACACAGTTCAGTTTGAGCTACTTAACCCCAGATTTTGAGCTGAAAATTTAAGTTTATGTCTAAACTTCTAAAAAAATTAATGACATGCAAAAAATAACGGTAAAAAAATAGTTGTTCGTTACTCCAAAGTCTATAGCGCCCTCTATCGACATTTTTTGAAATTTATCTTTATAATTTATTTTCAAGACAATAGTGACATGAAGAATAGTTTTAGTGAAAACCGCAAACGAATCGATCAATTTTCCCGTTTTTTATAATCATTTCAAATTTTGGACCCTAAAATTTGATGGCCCCTATCTCCTTCGGAAGACGTTTTGGACCCTTAGTTTCCCATTTAATATTATTTGTCTTGATGTGTATTATCACCCCTTAAAGTTTTGCCCAGTAGTTTAGATACACCCTGTATACTAAAATTATTGATGAAACTAGTTTATGTTCAAAGGAACAAAAACTGGTTTTATCAATAATTTTAGCACTTTTTAATGCTCGATTTGATGGTCAATAGAAATAATTATTTCGGTCTAAAACGTTAACACAGTTTATATTATAAACATTGAAGACACTCACTTTTGTTTGGGATGCATTACATATAGGAAATGCCCTGAAGAGCTCACACTGTTCAGTGCTCTTTTGAAAGAATAATGTCATTGTTTTAGTATTTAGTATTAATGGGCAGTTAAGGAGTTACAGGCTGCATCAAAACATAACATAGTTACAAGTTTTTAATACACAATTTAGTACACAGCAAGTTTTTCATTGATCAATAATTACTTTTTATCCGAATAAAATGCATAAAATTTTTTATTATACAGGGTGTTTATAAAGTCCCGTACTCATTTTGATGTTTAGTAACTCATAAAATAATGAAGATATATAAACGTATGGCATTCATTGATGGAATAACTCATATATTTTCCTTTTCAGGTTTGGATATTTTAACTTTTGTAAATATCGTCTGCGCGTGTGGTTAATTTCAGATAATTCCATTTTCCACACTGTAAAAAAAATCTCCCTTACTTTACACCAAAAAGGGTGGCAACTAAGTTGCCACCCCAAGTGGTGTAATGAAATTCCACTTATTAAATTTGTGTAATGAGCCACCAACTATCGATTGGTTTAAACAAACACCACTTTTAGTGGCAACTTAGTTGCCACCATTTTTGGTGTAAAGTCACGTAACTGCTCATCTGGTGTTAAGTCACACTACTGCTTATTTGGGGGTGGGGGCGGATTTTCTAGTTCCGGAGGGAATTGCCCCCCCCTCTGTTCCACCCCCAGAATTCAACATTGAATAAAACGAAACAACTAACTCCGCTGGTGCGGCGGGCAAACAGAAATATTTCTCCCACCAGCAAGTCTTTCGTATTCAGTATGTCATGTGATCGGTATCTTTGGTACTTGCAAGCACCAAGCTTGAACTCGAAGCTCCATGGAGCTTCGAATTCGATTCGAATCGAATCATTCATGAACGTCTGCGTTATAATTAAAGATGGCGAACTTTGCATGGCGTTTGGTACACATACAATCATGCGAAAGCCGCTACGCAGTTAATAAACTGTAATGAATATAGCATAATAAAAGAAGTTACAATAATTCTTACACATAATAAAATCTAAACAAACAAACAAAAAAAAAGCGGATATGTATTACAGGTATGTGAAATGCTTTTCAGTTTCGTGTTATTTGTTGACATGTTGTATTATCGTAAATATCTTATGCATAACGTTCTTTCTAGAGCTTCTATAATACATTTAATTAACTTGTTAAGACATGAGATATCATTAGAATCTCGGTGTTTACAATTTTGATTTTTATCTTTATAAAACGAAATGCTATCGCACCCGTTAAAAAATAACTTTATGAATGTCATCAATTTATAAAGGATTTCTAATGATTTAATCATCAACTTTTTATCTCTTTTCGTTACTAATACCGGGGAATAGATTCAATGATGTATAATAATAATAAATATATATATAAAAATTGTTAAATTTAAAAAATAAGATTCATTTCTTATTTTTGTGAGATAAACAACTTGGAGATTCATCGACAGTTGATTTTATTAATGTACTCAATATTTGATGTTACTTTTGAAAGCACACATGACAAATAAACTTAAAAAAGTATAAAGATACTTTTATTAAATTTTGTTTAAAATTGAGATTTTCTTTTTTAGAACTTTTAGCTATAACAGTGAAATGAGAAATAAAAATATACCTGACTATGAATTCTTCACTGAGTAATTTTCAAAAATATTTTGAAATTTATAAATGTCTTAAAAAACTTTGCAAGCCCCCAGTATAATACAACATGTTAATAATAATAAAAAACACTGTAAACATTTCACATTCGAGTGATTGAAGGAATGTATTATGAATGTATGATCAGGGGTGGGGAAATACATCATTTTGCTCGCTATTGGCGAGTGGATTTTCTCACAAGGCGAGTGCATTTTTAGTTTTTGAAAAACTGTGGGCAATATGCACATTATCAGAAACATTTTTTTAATCTAGATATTTTAACTTTCCAAATTATTACAGTGTAAATATGGCATTATGTTCTATCTAATATTAATCTTACCTCTGTTATGTATAATTCCTAATATTATAGAAAAAAGAATTATGAAAGTGCATTGTATTAATAGTAATTTTGTCTGTAATCGCGTGCGATTTTGTCATAACTATTTTCAACAGCGTGTGTGTTGCATCTTGCGGGCTGGTGAAATAATTCCTTGGCTGGTAAGAATATGGAAAAATTCCCCACCCCTGTGTATGATTGAGTATTAAATTGAATGAACTAACTGGATCTCTCCACTACTCCTAACACAAAATGATAACAGTAAATATTATAAATACTAATTAACTTTCAAATAAAAACCTATATTTTTTATTTGAAAAAATCCAATTACATAAATTAGTGTTGGCACCTCTAAAAAAGGGTTGCTCTGGGGGAATTTTCATAAAAAGCGGTATGCCCCCCCTCCCCCCCCAAAAAAAAATGAACTACAGTAAACTCTTTGCAAGGCAGACTCCTGTAAGACTGAAATCTTAACTCAGAAAGATTTTAAATTCTTCGCGAATCCATAGACAAAGAATAAAATTTGTCTAAGGCAATATATTGTCTACTATGGAAAATTTTCTCTGTCCCGATCGTTTCTGCCTTTGGCAAAGTTTACTGTAGTTTATTTTTCTGTCGCCTTTTACTAGTAGAATCCCCAAATATATTCTGAACAAGTGCCAAGTTTCACAAAATATTCCTGCTTACAAATTCCAGACTGATAAAGGAATTTTGCAGATTATTTTTTCTTCACACAATGTTCAAATTAACGAATTTCTGTCTCTACATTTTTTTTTTTTTTTACAAGACTAATTCACAAATTTTAGTTTCTTCCTTCCCTTAATTGAAGAATTTTGCAGGGGTGATTCTCGTCCGAAAATTTAAGACATCCCCTTCCGAAAATTTGAAATTGGGTTATCAGTTCCGCATAGTTGTCAACTTGTACGGTTTTGTGCGCGGAAAAAACAATTGCGTAGAAATGCAAATTTCGTGATAGGATAGCCGAAATAGCATACATTTCGTCAATATGTTCGGGAAAAAACGACGATTTTTTCAACGTTTTTTGAACGAACTTTGTCAAAAGATCGATGAAAAACGCGAATTTCCCGTGCGGATCGCGAAAAACGGCAATTTCACCAAATATCGCAGACAAAACGCTGATTTCTTCTGAAGACGGCAAGAAAACGCAGATTCCGTCTAAAGGCTGCGGATATAACGCCGATTTCGTTAAAAGATCGCGGGAAAAAACGCCGTTTTCAATAAAAGATTGCGAGAAAAAACGCCGCTTTCGATAAAAGATCGCTTAAAAATATTTTTTCAAAAGAATATTTGAAAAAATACGCCCATTTCATCAAAAGATCACGGAAAAAACGCCGATATCGACAAAAGATCGCGGGAATAAAACGCCGTTTTCAAGAAAAAATCGCGTTAAAAAGCAAATTTTGCTTGAAGATAGTCGAAAAAAACGCCGATTTCGTTTTTAAAAAAACATGGGAAACGCCGATCATCAAAAGATCGCGGAAAAACCACCAATTTTGGCAAAAGATCGCAATACATCGCCGATTTCGCTAAAATATTGCTGATTTCGTCTGAAGATAGCAGGAAAACGCCGATTTTGTCCGAAGATCGCTAAAGGGGGGAGGGACTCACCCCCCCCAATTTCCGAAAATGCGATGCGAATTTCCGAATTTTTTTTATTTTTTATTCAGAATCATCCCTGTAATTTTGTATTTTTTCTTATGACACATAAGACTAGTTTAGAGATGTTTTTTGGCAGTTAATCATCAAATTTTGTATTTTCCCCCCTTGTAGATAGACAGATTTTTTGATAACTCCCTCCCCTGTGAACAATCGGCAAATTTCATATCTTCAGGGGTGCAGAAAATATTTCTATTCCCAATATTTCCCCCAATCCTCATGAAAATTTCCCCAAATTTTTATGATATGTTGTAGGTAAATGCTATATTCCATACGTATAGAAAATTAATTTTTTCAATATTTCTCAACTTATGCACACAAGTATATATCGTAAGGGGTGATTCTGAGTGAAAAAAAAAAAATCTGAAATTCACAGCAAATTTTCTGAGAGATTACAACAGAGTGGGGGGAGGGGGGGCGGAATTCACTCCCAGCACTGTTTTTTTCGAGGCCTTTACACAAGTTTTGCGGTCATTTTGCCTTTCTTTCGCAGTTATTTCGCTTTCTTTTGCTGAAATTTGTGGTTGTTTTGCGATCGTTCGATGAAATTTACAAACTTTTGACGAAATGTGCAGTTATTTCGTGACTTTATGACAAAATTCATGGTTGTTTCGCGATCTTGTGACAAAATTTGCATTAATTTCACTATATTTTAATGAAATTTGTGAGTTTTTTCCGCATTCCTTTGAGGAAATTTGCAGGTATTTCACAAGGTTTTGACAAAAATCATAGTTATTTCGCCTCTTTTAAGGTATCCGCCTACGTTTAAAAGGTCAATTTCGATGAAAATTCGCAATTTTTTTTTGATTTTTTTATAGAATGAACATTTCTGTTTCTAAATCTGTTTTTATTTTTCCTGTACGCTTATTAGAAATGAAATTAGAGCCCTTTAAAGAAAAGCAGACGGTGTTAATTTAAGCCGGAAGTGGATCGAAAATTGATGTTTATTCAACTGTTTTCGCCCATTTTTTAGGTTTTAGAATTAATATTATATTTTAGCTGTGTCTATAGCATTGCCTCAAAGGTTTTAATTATTTTTTCTACTACTTTATCTGCATTATTTGCAAAATTTGATTTTTATCAAGAAAAGTAGACGACTAATGCTCTAACTCAATATTTTATTAGTATTTATTAATGAAATTTTTTGAGTAACTTTTTGATAATAAACAGAGCGTAATTAAATATAGAATTGATTCTAGGTAAGTAATTTGTTAACATGTAGTTATTTTTATGAAAAATTACACGTAAAATTATTGAAAATTTCTGTGTAATTGTATATAATCAGCTGTATCTCTTTTATATTTCTGTATATTGATTGGCTTTTAGTTCATTACGCTCAAGAGTGCCTAATATGCATATGATGAAATAAAAAAAGGGGTTATATGCATTATTTTTTTAGAGGCAGAGGCGGAGTCGTTTTTATAAAAAAAAATGCTAAAAAACGACCAAAATTCTTTAATTTTTTAAAAAGTTGCATAATTTTTTTTTTATTTTTTCATTGTTTTTCTTATTTTGTATATATTATATATATATTATATATATTATATATATATATATTATATAGTATTATACTTAAAAGTACCAAAATTACATTTTATTTAAAAAATGGCTTTTTAAATAGTCTGATAGCATTAAATATTAATATAACGACTTACAATAGCAAACTCGAAAATGTTCCAAAAAAAATTAAATGCATAAAAATATAGAAATATGTATAAAATAAGCAAGTAGAAGGCTAAAGTTATAAATTTAGTGGTTTTTTAAGTGTTTATTTAATAAAAAATGTTCTTATAAACTCATATGAAAACTTTAAACGCGTTTTCTGAAAAATTAAATTTTCATCGGAAAAGGTGAACGACTATTGCTCTAACTCAAAATTTTATTATCTTATAACCATGAAATTTTTTGTGTAGCTTTTTGAGAATGTCTAGAGTGTAATGAACTAAAGAATTAGCTCTAAGTGACTTATTTGTCGATATATAGCTATTTTAATGAAAAATTGCACGTAAAATTATGGAAATTTTTTATGTAGTTGTATATAATCAGCTGTATCTCTTTTAGATTTCTGTATATTGACTAGTTTTTAGTTCATTAAACTCAATAGTGTGTAATATGCATATGATGAAAAAAAAATTGGGTTATATGCATTATTTATTTTTTTAGAGCCGGAGCCGTTTTTATAAAAAAAATGCTAAAAAATGACCAAAAGTCTTCAAAATTTCAAAAAGTTGCATTGATATTATATATTTTTTTATAATTTTCTTTATTCTGTGTTACATTACACTGAAAAATACCAAAAAATGTGTCTAAATAAGAGTTTTTTTAAAAAATGTCTCCGAATAGTCGGATACCTTAATGAAATACTCGATTGTTTAGCAATCTTTTGATTCATGATTTTTTTGTGATCTTTTGATGAAATTTACAGTTGTCTTAAGATCTTTAGACAAAATGTGCGTTTTTCAGTTGTCCTGTGATAAAATTTGCAGTTTTTTCACAATCTATTGATGAAATGTGTGGTTCTTTTGTGATCTTTTGACGAAATACGCAGCTATTTTGAGATCTTGTGACGGGACAAAATTCAAGGTACTTTTAATGTCCAAAGTTTCAGATTGATGTCCGACTTTTTTTTTTAATTTTCGGAACCGAATGACTTAAATTTTTGGAAAATTCTGAAGAAAATTACCCCTTATACAGTACATATTATTCTGAGATATTTTTTGTGAAGGTCACCTTACAGATCTTTTTATCTGTTGTGAAATTCTTCTATCTGAGGGAATTCTTTGTAAAAATTGAAATCAATTGTATATGTTTCTGTAGAATTTCCTCCGATCCTAGATTGTCAGATTGGACATATTCTGCACCCCTGCACATCTTTTCCTCAAAATAGAATATACTTAAAAGTGCGACATTCGTTACAAAATAATGAACTTTGCAGAGCATTATAAATTCTTATTTTCAACAAAATTTGCCTTGCAACTGTATGCGAAATTCATCTGTCAGATGCCAGTGAAAATAAAAAGTATTAATTTCTTTAGTTGTTCATTTAAAAAGATTTGAAATTCATAAATTGATTATGGAAAAAATTGTGCAATTTGTCAGTCTATCATCAGGAAAATTTACGAAATTCTTCATCCAGTTGTGAAAAACATTTGTGGAACAGTCGCTGAAAAAAATCGAGGATTTTTGCCAAGTGGTCACAAGAAATGAAAAACTTTAGGTAGGAAAAAAAAACCTCTGCGAAATCAACCAATTGATAATAGATAACAATACATGAAATCCACAAGTGCATAATGTGGGGGAAAAAAGGAAATTCAGTATTTGGTAACAATACATGAAACTTGGCAATGGATCATCGGAAAAAGCTAAACTTGTCAGTCAGCAGCTGAGAAAACGGTAGGAAAGGAAATATTGTAAAATTTGGCAATTTGTTGTTGGTGAATGCATGTGAAATTTGCCATTAGATCATTTGAAAAAAAACTGCAAAATTTAACTACTAAGAATGTATTTATTAAATATACAAAACATTGCTCAATGGTGCACAAAACAAGAACTTTAATATGAACTTGTACAATTAAAATAAAATAAAATATCAACGGAATAAAATATCTTCAGGAAAATATGATAATGAAAGGACTAAAAGTTTGCTTCCTGATCGAGAGATACTAATATTTCTAATAAAATAAAATAAAATTATTCATTTAATTCATTTCGATTTTATTTTATTTTGTTTTATTAGAAATATTATCTCTCGATCAGGAAGCAAACTTTTAGTCCTTTCATTATCATATTTTCTAGAAGACGACGCGAAGCGTTGATATTTTATTTTATTTTATTTGCACAAGTTCATATTAAAGTTCTTGTTTTGTGCACCATTGAGCAATGTTTTGTAATTTTAATAAATACATTCTTAGTAGTTAAATTTTATGGTGCAATTGTCCAGTATATGTTTACCGCAAAATTTGTTGCTCTGTAACTGAAATAAACATTTTCTTCAATCCTTCGCAAGAAAAAGCTGCAAGATTTGCTTTTTGTGAAATTCGGTAATTAATCCCAGGTAAATAAATTTAGAACTTGTTTGTCAGTTGCAGAAAAAATTTTGCTTTCTTGATAAACGGTTAGGGAAAAAAAATCAGCAGAAAGAAGATTTGTTAAATTTGCTGATTGGTTGAGATAAAAATAAGCAAAATTTGTCGATCAGTAGTGAAAAAAATTATTTTTTCTCCAATCAGCACAAGAAAAAGCAGCAGAACTTGCCTATCAGTAAAAGAAAAATATTACAAAATTCACTAGTTGGTTGCCTGTAAAAAAGTGAAAATTTCAAAAGTCCATAAACTGAAAAAATCCAAAATTAGTCGGTCAGTTGCAGAAACGACTAAGAATTTTAACAGTCGGCACAAAGAACATTTTGGGAAATTTTATGATTGGTTAAAAGAAAAAATTGTGAAATTCATCATTCAATCTAGTTAAAATCTCAAAATCCATATTTGTCTTGTGTATGTGTGTGTGACTCATCATTTTACAAAATATCCTTCATATTTTTTATTAACGATGAAATTGCACTCCTAAATATACAAGAAAAATCTCATGTTTTTCTCATTTATACCCACGGAACATTTTTCATCAGTTAAAGATTCATTGCAGAACATAGCAAAATATTATGCTTTGAGGTCTCTTTCAACCAATTATAAATTTTACCATTTTTTTCCCTGCCTGTTTAACAAAATTAAAAATTCTTCTTGTGGCTTTCAAACTTTTTACATTATTGACTATAGCTTACTTGATCAATAGAATAATAGAGTACATTATACATGTAGAGCTAATTTTAAAACTTTAATGACAAAGATAAAGAAAAAAAATATTTCTGATGATATTGTTTATTTAACTATACTAAATTGTAAAGCATGTATACATTTGCCAGAATTAATAAACGTACATGAAATATAATCATATAATAATCAGAGACACTAATAATTCAATGGGGAAAGAAGTGAAGAAAAACTAAACTCAAAATATTTTACAAATATTTGAATGTATATAACAAATAAAAATAACACAATTTTCATTAGTTAGGCAATCAATGTTTATATGGTACTCCCTCAAATCCACACTGCTTAAGACCAAATGGATTTTAGAATTTTTCATGTTTCTATTCACTGTTTGTTTACATTTTTAAAATATTAATTTGAACATAATAATGTACTCAAAACTGTAATGAATGCTTGCAATAAAGCAACATATTAAAATATTTAAGGCAATTTTTTAATGTTATATGCACTCAAATGATCATTGTAATATTTCGCAAAATCTTCTAAAAGAAAAAAAAATATCACTTTTTGTTAAAATACGCAAGATTTTTTAAAATATTGGTTCTTCAGACTTAATAATCCAAACAAGCTTGATTAATACATTAACATGATTGATAAAAATATCCTGATCACCTGTAATATCAGAGCTGCCTTTCCTTTTTTCAGAAATAAAGTTATATTAGAAGCTAATCATTTTGTGCTACTTTTAAAACATAAGCTAAAATATGGAATGTTAATAATGTGCAAATCGCACCAACATTACATCTACGGACATTTAAAAGATTTCTCGATTCCCTTTCTCATACTGAGAAAGGGGGGGGGGATAAATCTAAGATTTAAAAGCGTTCAGAGAATCAACTTAGCTATTATTGGCTGATGATCATTCCTTTAGCCAGTACTCAGGGCGACAGCTAAAGAGGTTCTTAATTTTTTTTTAATCTCACACTGAGGATGGAGTTTGAGAAATCCTTGAAACAGCTATATGTGCTTAAATATAATGTAATGTTGGTGAGATTTGTGCATTTTTAACATTGTATATTTTAGCTTATGTTCTAAATTTATAGTACTTCCATTAAGAAAAAGCATGACCATAAGTTTAGTGATATTAATCAGAATTACATATCAAAATGTGCATGAAATGATATAAAAATGAAAAAAAACATGATTTTTCTCTCAACATTTTAATTATTTTTACTATATACTGCAGCAGTGTACAGATTTAAGGTGTTTGTTGATTTTAAAGTTGCAGATTTGAGGGAATACTTCAAATGGCTTGCACAGCAACAGATAAACACATTTTTCTCACCTAAAATTAGCATAAAAATTATAGAATTTTCTTTCTTGACACTGACAGACTTATATACTATACTATATACTATACACAATATTACAAATTTTACATAAATGAAATTTTTAAGTACTACATTCAATATATGGAACATCATTTAATGCTACCATTATATGCTTTAAGACTATGAACCAGTTTCCATTTATGTAATAGCTGGAAAATGGATATCTAAATTGCAAGAGACTTACATCAATTAAAAAAAATCTGAAATAGTTTTCATTAGACATTTTTTTAAATATTATATGCACCCAAATGATCATTGTAATAGCTCTCATAATCTTCTAAAAGAAAAAAAAACTTTATCGCTATTTGTTAAAATATGCAAGATTTTCGAAAATATTGGTTCTTCTTCAGATAACTTTCGGACAATGAATAGCCCACTGACATATTTTATAGAGTTCATGGTAAAGTGTGAAACAGAATATAGATTTACAATTTTTTTGTTTTTCACGACAACCTGGGCATCTTCTGGTTGGATGGATCTTAAATTAATTGGTGTGACAGTCCCAAGAGATTTATTATGCTGAAGATATTTACCTGAGTTAGAACCATTATATGCTTGACGAAGTTGATGACGATTTGCTAATGTGTGAGTTATATTTTTAAAATGTTTACCTATTGCAGCGAGTTTCTTGAAGTAGTAATGTTTCGCTTCAAATCTTAGTGTCCAGCAAAGACGGAGAGGCCCAAAATTTAATATGTGGGAAGGGTAATGAATGAGAAAATGTTGTTTTGGTATCAGTGTTTTATCGGGAAAAAGTTCTTTAAATAGTTGTAGATGGTCATCAATTCTAATTTTTAAGTAGGCAATATGGTCTATTGTTAGAACAGGGGCAAAAATGATTTCAACAATATCTTTTATATCTAAAAAATTTTTCCGATATAAGTTATTTTCGGGAATAATAGCAGCACACATTAGGGGGAGTAATCTGAGAAGAGTCCACATTCGAGAAGCTGTTTGATTGATTTTACAGTTTTTATTTATTATACTTGGCTTATTGATTGAATCTAGTGGTCCTTAAGGCCACATTTGAATGTTTTTATTTATATAATCAATAGAAATTACTTTTTGTGTGTTTAAAACTGTTAAAACTAAACTTGCTTCATATGGGACAACTCCTTCCAGCAAATCATTGGCAATATCAGGAGGGAGACCACGTGTAACATGAAAAAATTCTGAATTAAATGGAGAATCGTTTTTTATTCCAAACTGAATTAATTTTGTATTATCTTCAATTAACTCTGTTACATGCTGTTTATAGTTTTCAGGAGTTCTCAATGTAATATGTTCATCAGAAAAAGTATTTTGTATCTCAGTCTTATCACACAAGCATGTTCTACAATAACAGTTAACTTTATTAGAGAATGATTCTACAAAACCCCCAATCATATTGCTTCCCAGGTTGTCTCCGCTAATAAAAGATAGAGAACCAACAAAAGTTTCACCTCTAGCAGAAACTCCATCAGTTGCAAGAATATTCAAATCTTTAATTAAAGGCTCAACAATTTTGTCAATACCAAAGTTTTTCATCTCTATACTTTTACAAAGAATAGCTAATTGAATAATATCAGTTGAAGAACTGTATTGAGGATATACATTTCCAAGAATATAGTAAAATGCCAATAATTTGTGAGTTTTTCTATGAACACCTAATGGGTTACAAATCTCAAATTCATCACAAAACAGATTTAATTTTAGGGCATGGGGATTAGTAGAAAACAGAGGATGAGTTTTACAAAATTTACCGTCATCAAAACTTATAAAAATATTTTCATCTCTATTATGTTTTGGGTTCATAACTTGTGCAAAGACATCATTTTGCATCAACAAAAAATTTAAGGTTTTTAATATAGATACATACTGAAAACAGCAAGACTTGTTAAAACTGTTATTTCCCAAATAGTACTCAACAGGTAAAACCAATTGCATTTTTGCTTCATAGTATTTCATTCTTTTGTAATTATTAGATAATGAATCAATACTTTTAAAAATACAGTTTTCTCTCAAAATGTCATTAATCTTCAAAAAACTCTCATTGCTTATATTTAAATTAGAAGCTTCATTTTTAATTTTGTTGATTAAATAATCACTTTGCATTTCTAATAAAGATGTAGCATGTGCTTTTCCTGAGTTTTTAATAATAATAAACCGACATGCTGTTTCATCTTTGAATCAAAATCTACTTCTTCAACACTTATCGACTCAAGGTTTATTAACGGATCTTTGCTAAAATTAATATCTCTTATTAGTTCTTCATCACAATTATACAAACTGTTTTTTTTAATCAGTGTCTGTGCAGTATCTATGTTTTCTGCTCAAATGTGATTTGTAAGAGGAGAAATTTTTGAATTTGGCTGTACATTTCGTAAAGGGACAAAATATTGTTTCATTTTGTTTTGTGTGTCTATTCAAATGTTTTGAAATATCTAACAGCTGTTTAAAGCTTACTTGTGGACAGTTGTTACATGTTTTACATATGTAATCGCCATGAACATCAGGTTTATTTGGAAAAAATACATTCCTATGTTTTCTATATACATGTGATTTAAATGTATGGAAATTGGTAAAAATATTTGGACATTCATGGACAACACACTGCAAAAAAAAGTTATTGTTTTGGCTATGGAATAAATTTAAATGTGTAAGATACTTAGTTAAAACATTAAATTTTATGTTTGGACAAAAACTGCAAGTGAAAACCATGTTTATATTCACATAAGAAAAAGCACTAATCAGTACAAAATAACTCAAGTACGATATGTAAATACTTTCTAATTACTACTTTTGCACACAATTTTTAAGTTTTTGTGCAAAATTTATAACATGAGATGGCAATTTCTTTTCTGTTTGTATATCAAATACAAAATTTTCAATAAAAGTCATTGTTTTTACAGAAGATTTGGGATACTTGCAATTAAAATAAAGTACGATGCAATCAACAAGGCAACAGCTTCTGCTAATGACTCACAAGTAAGAAGAATTTGATTTTCCGCTATGATATGGTAACTTGCTTTTAGTTTCCAATCCAACTATACCTACATGAGGCGATAGATAACCTGCTTTTTGAATATCATCAAAAGAAGTTGCCTACAAGAGAAATTAAAATCAGTACTGCGTGATTTCATAGTGTGGCTGCAATACAAATTATAGATTTTTTAAATACAAAATAAATTTCTAACCCAACCATACTTACTGAGAACACAGAATTAAGATTAAAAAAAAAGGATTATCATTTTATACATGGAAATTTTACTGCACAGATTTGAGCTATTTTTCTCTAATACAAAGACTAATACACAGAAAACAAATCAATTTAGAAAGCACTATTAGCATGGTCTCCAGACACAAACATATGCATAAAACATTTATTTATGCAAGAAGTTTGTTTAATCCTTTAGCACACAGTTAAAGACATTTAAAATATTGTGATACATTGAATACAGACTGCAGTTTTTCTTCTTTGACCTGCTATACTTTCTTAAAAATGCTCTCATTGGCAGTATAATATGAATTAAATAAATATGGGCTATGGAAAAGATTCCGGTTCTTGGAATTATTGTAAAAATATTATTACAGCTTAATGTGCTCTCTGTAATTTTTTTTACAATTTTTACTAGCACTTAAGCGTAATTGATTATTAAATTATAATCTTATTGAAATCCAGTAAATAGTTATTACTTCCCTCTAAATGGAAAAAAAATTAATTTTACATTTATCACAGTAAGTAAATAAGATTCATACAAGGCCCTTATGTTTATGTAATAACAAATTTTAGAATGCAATTTATGAAAACTTTCCCTTTTTCCTTTCTCATACAATTTATTTTGTTATAGGGTATGGTGGGCCAAATGAGACATGGGCCACTATGAGACATTGTAATTTCCCCAATATCTACTTCACAGACAACTACTGCCATCTAGGCAGGGTTCACAAGTTTTAGATAGTGTGCAGTTTTATGCGGTTTAAACCATCATGTCAAAAACCTCATCAGAAACCTCTAAATACTACACTGATCTGTAAAATTTCACATTAAATATCTGCCACACATATACAACATTGGATGTAATATTGAAAATTCACTATTACTCTATTGTAAAATATCATTTTCAGAAGGGAAAAAAAAAGAACAGAAAATTTTGCCTGATTTCAAACTTGCTCAACTAGCAATGCTTTTACTATCAAGCCCTGCTAGCTCAGCATCAATTGAGAAATATTTTCTAACTTTGTCTTCATAAGACTCAAACCCAGAAAATCATTTTCTTCTGTTTGAACATTCTAAAAAACAATATTGTAATTGAAAAAATTTAATTTTTTTTTGTAATTATTAGATTATACAGTAATTAATGTAAAATAAAAAAAAATACTTAAATTATTAAAACTTATTCAATGTTTCCCTCTTGTTCTTAAAATGTTTTAAGGGGCATTACATGTTTTTGACGGTTTAAGCCAGTTTTTGACGGTTTAAACCAGTTTTTGATGGTTTAAACCAGTTTTTGATGCTTGTCATGTCAAAAACCAGTTTCGTACGTCAGAAACCCAATCCTGCATCTAGGTGTGATAAGCAGAAGCTAATTAGTATTCAGAATGCCTTGTTGAAAATGGCTACTGGCACATGTATTGCAGAAACTGGTTAATTGTGTTTGAGTGTACTTGAAATTTTTTTTTACAGAAGTTTCAATCTCCTATCATCCAAGCTTCATTTGAATATTAGAGGTAAGTGTTGTGTATTATCTTATAGCTTATTAATATAGCTCCTTATTATATTCTATAGTTATGTTAAATTATGGTGGGTTTTTTAATACAAACAAATTTTTACCAGTTTGATGTTTGGGCAACAATGAGACAGATTTTTTGGGCCACTATGAGACGTCACATTGTGGCCCAAGCCTAAACAAAAAAAAAAAAAAAAAAAAAAAAAAAAAAAAAAAAAAAAGATTGAAGAATTAAAATTTTTGTAGATTTTTAAACAACTTGTAAAGAATAATAGTAATAAATTATTCTAAAAAAGTTGAAATGTGGGAATATTATTGGCCACTATTTACACTTTTAATTTATGTAAGGAACAAAATAACAAAATATTAATTTAAATAAAGAAAGAAAAAGATAGATTACACATAGAATAAATTAGACAAATTTGTAAGTTTTAGCAGATTTTGATAATGTGTTTAATTGAGCTATTATTATATCTCTATTTATTTTATCTTATTTTAGGCTTAGCATGTCTAGAAATAGAAAGAGAAAAAGTGCAAAGGGGTCATTCTATGAAGCAGCAATGAAGAGGGCTGTGCAAAAAGTATTAATTGGAATAGATGGTAAGAAATTGTCACTCTGGAAAGCTGCCGCTGAAAATGGAGTGAAATTTCAAACTCTATAAGGATATGTTAAAAGGAAGCAGTTGAATCCTGAAGAAAAATTTCAAATGACACCAAATTAAAAAAGGAGATTGATATTTACTGAGGCAGAAGGAAAATCTTTAGCAGAAAATATGAAAGAGTGCTCTAAAATTATGGGAAATCTAATGATTTTAGAGAATTAGCATATGAAATGGCAAAAGTAAACAATAAGAAAATGCCAGCTTCTTGGGAATCAAATTTAAAAGCAGGTATTGACAGGATGCAGGGATTTATAAAGCGTCATCCTGAAATAAGCATCCGACAGCCAAAAAGTTGCAGTATTTCTCGTGCTACATCATTAAAAAGAAAAATGTCAATATGATTTTGATAACCTAGAGAAAGATTACAGTAAGTCTGAAAAATTTGCAGATGACAGTCGGATATACATTTTAGATGAAACTAGAACAATAGTGTAGAGACCAAAAACGTTTCAGCGTCAAAGGGTGTAAAACAAGTTAGCCAGTGCACAAGTGGTGAGCGAGGTGAGTTGGTCACAACATGTTGCATCATAAGTGCATCTGGAAACACTTTACCACCAGCGATGGTATTACCACGCAAAAAGTTTCAAGCTCACGTGATAAATAGTGCACCGACAGGAACTCTGGGACTAGTCACAAGTTATGGATGGATGATGGGTAAATTTTTTCCTGCAGTAATGAAACATTTCATTTTTCACAGTGGATCTAATAGTTTTAATCTAACTATTTTGATTTTAGACAATCACAACAGCCATTTGACTATATAAACTTTAAATATGGCTGTAGCGGAGATTATCGCTACATATCTTTTCCTCTTCATAAAAGCAATAATTATTTCCCTTTAATAAATTCTTTGGTTTATTTTAATTTCCCTTTTCACTAATAAACCCAGTAGTTTAAATTAATTCTACATTTAATAGTTAAGTTCTAACTTTCATACTCCCACTAATAGAAGTAAAACTTTTCATCTTTTGGAGCTCTCTGTATAAAATTAATAATACATCTTCCTTTCTCACAAATTTTCTGTTGTGTCTGGAAAAACATCTGCCCATAGAAACCGCACTTATTAACAAAAGAAAGAAAGCTCTGGGCTTAGTTCATCATAATCTCTTATCCGTTACATTTTTATTAACATCTGTCTTACACACCCTGTTTTCAGTCTCACAATTAATGCTTAAACCTAGAAATACTTTTATCTCTGTTTATCCTGACTCTGCCTTCTTTCTGTTCAATTGCGCATCTGGATAATATAATTGTGGTCAGCAAAACTTCAATTTAAGTAACAGCCTGCTTTGCCCTTGTCTACTTCCCAAGCTTAAAATATTCCTTTAACCCTATAAAATATGCGCAGATGTGAAAATGATCTGTGGGTTCCCAGACCGCAAAGGTTTGCTGATACTGAATGTGTGGTTTATCAAATATCGCCAAAATTCTTTGTATGAAAAACTTCTTATGCCTTTTGGCGATAAGGGCTGTGACGTTTTGTGTATCACTCCACTGATTGCCATCGTATTGACGAGATGTAGCTCTTGAGAGCTCTGAGAAGTTCTCCCCTTATGGGGAGCCTGCAGTCTGTTAAGTATTGTGAAATAAATGCGTCCTAAAATGTAACTCGCTTTTCGGAGTTTTTTTTGTGTGTGCTTCTTTTGGTAAATCACCTGGGCCTATGAACTAACACCTTTACATACATATATCTGGTGCATCTCGCCTTTTTTTCTCCGGTCAAAAAAAAACGCACACACACAGAGAGACTTTAAAAAAAAATCATAATTAAAATCTTCGATAAAAAAAATCTTGTATCAAGCACCCTCGGACATCAATGAAACAGCACTACTCCAAAAAAAACCTTTAAAAGTCGACGAAATGTATGCATCAAACATTGACGGACTGTTTTCTACAAAGCGCTCTCCTTTTTCTGAAGTGCCAAGGCCGTATGTATTTTTGTGTGACGTATTTCCCTCCCCGAAACCTGCAGTATTCATTTAGGTTTTCTCCTGCACTCAAGAAAGATTGAATATCTCTTTTTCTCTCCACTCGTTCTTCAAGAAAATGCGTCGCACCAGCTGTTCGCCCTAGTCAACATTGGAAAGTGGAACTTTCGTTTTCGAAGCGTTGGATATGGGTCAAGTGTTTTCGGCTCCGGACTGCAGCATTCTCTGTTCCGTTTTACCCAGTGTTGTGATATGGCTAAGTTTTTGCAGTGTTGTGATGGTGAATCACAAAAGAGTGCATCTATGGTGCTAATCTACAGAATTATAAGGAATGTTTCCTAAAAGTGCTCATCGATGTGCAGGCCTGTTTAATTGTGTATAGATTTTAATCTGCTTGTGTGTGAGGTGTGCAACAGATTATTCTGAGCCTCATCCCATTTAGTTTTCTCATCAGTAACTAGATCTGTGTGATAGATTAGCTAAAGAAAGGGTTGTCGAACCCAAATAATTTGTGAATAAAAAAAAAATCAAATTTATGCGTGCAGGTCGTCGAACCTACACGCATCTCAGTTCATTTTAACGATAATATCAGTTAAATTTTTTTAATGCTACAATATGTTTAATACGGTACAAATACCAGTTGTTTTGGTGCATGAAATTCTGTTAGGTCCATAATCATCAAGTTTTTAAGTACAATAGCACTTAATGGTGCAATAAGGGGTCGTCGCACCCATTGTTGTACCTACAGTTTTATTCTCTTTCTAAATTAGCTTTGCTTGAAAAAAAGTGCTGTGCGAAAGAAAAAATAATAATAATAATAACATTTAAAAGGTGATAAAAAACATTAAATTAACAAAATTTTACGTTGTGGAACATCTGCATGAGTGCACGGCAACAGTTCATTTACTTTATTGCTTAAAAAAAAAAAAAATATGATTTGTAGTTAGATTACTTTATTCTTTTTAGCAGCTTGAACAGAGAAGATTTTTTTTAATTTAAATATAGTGCATTTTTGAAATTTTATATGTATTAACGGAAACAAAATACATTTTAAATTTTAGTATTTAATTTGAACTTTTGAAAGTATTCTTCTCTTTTCATGCTCAATTTTCAAAAGTATTATTATTTTCAATGCATGTTGTTTTAGTATTTATGTGTTGCATACTTAAATATCACAGATTTTTATTTTATGTGTTCGCGCATTAATTTTTCGCTGACATTACTTGTCCTTAATTAATTGCAGTTTGAGATTCGCATTCTCGTTGTTACAAAATTTTTTTTTGCCATTAACTATGCCAGTACCTTATTAAACAAGCCTTTTTTTTTTTTTTGATTTTTTCACTTTCGGTTGTTATGTAAAAAAAAAGGAGTTTTGGCATTGGTATTTTTGAATGGTTAATTAGTTTATTTTGAAGGCAATACATTTTTTTTTTTTTTAAAGAAAAATTTGTGCTTGCATTTTTTTAAAGAAAAAAAGCGTATTATTTAGTGTCTGCATTTTGATTGTTTTGTTTTCAGTGCTCACAGATTGTTTACCCCCCCCTCATTAAATGTGTCTTGATTCACTCGTAACTTACCAGGGTTTACTCTCTGACTAATGCAAAATTTAATTTTTGGTTTTGCCTTGCATTTTCATGTTATTTCCACCAAATTATTAATTTTAATACTGGTTAACATTCACATTTGTTTTGGTGCACCTAATTTATTTATAAATCTTTCTTTTGATTTATATTAGTGCATTTTCCTTTTGGTAAACATCTATGGCTGATATTGAGTTAAAACAAGCTTCAGCTACTTCCCAAACAATGTCAGAGAGAGATAATAAATTTGGGTCTGCTCTGGGATAATCACAAGTTTCAATATCCCCTTTACTTGAATTTTATGAAGAAAATTTAACAAAGTTTTCAGACACAATTATCGCTGAAGCCACTGCATTTCAAAATCAAATATTAAATCAAAACACCACTGATACACTTGTCTCTAATTTTAAGGAACTCAAATTCACAATCGAGTGGGATCTTAATATTTTGAAAGAGACTTTTCAGGGACTCAAAGATGAATACACTAAAGTAAAACATGATAAGGAAAATTTATTTTTGGTAAATAACAAACTTTTGGAACGTATACGTGACTTGTCTCAGGAAATAAAAAGTAAAACTAAACCTCACATATCAAATACTCAAAAAGATATCACTCCTTCGGTTAATACTGCTTGTTTAAAATCTGTTCAGAATATGTCCACACAGACAGATAACAACCTCATTATCAAATCTCCACACACTACAATACATGAAAGTTGCAATACAAATCCCTCTTTTTCTAGTAATCAACAGGTTAATGATGTATGTGACAGTAACAATTTTCATCCCAGTATTTTCAGTACCCCTAAGAAAGATTGTACCAATTTTATCCCTGTTGTAATCATGCGTTTGCCTGAAAATTTTAGCATACCTGACATTCTTTTGGCTATTTCAAATCTAACTGATAATTCTTCGCCTCCCATTCAATTTCAAAACAAAATAAAAATAAAGCATTGTAATTTATTTAACTGGATTTTTCTAATGCCATCCCACCTAGCGGAAACTTTGCTTAAACATAAATATATCAGTATTCAGTCCACAAAGTTTACTCTTAAAAGGTACATAGATATAAAAAGATGTTTTGCATGTCAAAGTCTATTTCATTTAAGTAAATTCTGCCCTAATGACATAATATGCCCTGTCTGTGCTATGTCACATAAAGATCCTAATTGTGTAAACACACCAAAATGCATTAATTGCATGAGGTGCAATGAATCGAGTAATACTCATTTTGACATTCAACATACAGCCTTTTCTCATAACTGCCCAGCTGTCAAGAGATATATAAACATACAAAGACAATTGCTTCATACAACTGCGTCTATTTCAAATAAGAAATAATTTTTTCTTTAATTTAATTTTCCTGGTCACACACTACATACTAAAGGATGATTTCACTACGCTTTTTATGCATTCTTTATACATTGTGACAGATTTGTTTTTCAATTTTTTATAAAACATTTAGTATTTTGTTCCCTCACATTTCCTGTTACACTTTAAATTTTAACAATGTTTCTTCACATTAATCTTGTGTACAAAGGCATTTTTTTTATTTCTTTCTCTTATTCGGCTATCAAGTGCACAGATGGTTGAGTAATAGAAGGAAGGCATGTAAGAGTGAAAATGTTGATGCGGGTCGTCAATTTTGTTTTCACTGGGTTTTGGATGTTTCGCGTTGGTGTACACAATCATTTTAAACATATTTATACATAAGCACACTTTTCTTTCCCCTTTTAACTTTTGTGGATGCAGTAACAGGAATGCAGTTAACATTAATAATATTTATACTCTATTGTTATAGAGCCTACATTTTCCACATTTAATACATTTTTCATGGTAGATAGTTTTTTTTTGGTTCTCAATTATATTTAACTGTAAAAGGATTTTTGACAGTACAATTACATTTTTTTTACCTTCCTCAACTTTGAGTTATATATTTTTTCTTTCTATTACACACATTTTTTTTCATTCATGTGTTTTTACACAAGGTCATGTGTTTCTCTCTCGGTCAAGGTATAGTAGATACCAGGTCATGTGATTTCTTTTACACTCATTTTTTCCTTCATGTGTTTTTTTACACAAGGTCATGTGCATTTCTCTCTCGGTCAAGGTATATTAGATACCAGGTCATGTGATTTCTTTTACACTCAATTTTTCCTTCATGTGTTTTTTACACAATGTCATGTGTTTCTCTCTCGGTCAAGGTATAGTAGATACCAGGTCATGTGATTTCTTTTACACTCATTTTTCCTTCATGTGTTTTTACACAAGGTCATGTGCATTTCTCTCTCGGTCAAGGTATATTAGATACCAGGTTATGTGATTTCTTTTACACTCAATTTTTCCTTCATGTGTTTTTACACAAGGTCATGTGCATTTCTCTAGGTCAAGGTATATTAGATACCAGGTCATGTGATTTCTTTTACACTTTTTCTTTCATGTGTTTTTTACACAAGGTCATGTGTTTTTCTCTAGGTCAAGGTATATTAGATACCCGGTCATGTGATTTCTTTTACACACTATTTTTTTTCATGTGTTTTTGCACAAGATCATGCGATTTCTTACACTATCACATTGTGTTTTTTTTTCTATATACACTCAGTCATGTGCAATACACAAGGTCATGCGAATACACTTTAGGTCATGTGCAACATATCAGGTCATGTGGTTCTTACATTTTTCTCCTATTTCTCGGGTTGAGGATTGTACACCAATTTCACTTGTTTTCTCAAAACTCGTTCATGATAACACACAACACAGTCTTGTCATGTGTTTACATTTTTTTTTACACTTTTATCATGTGATATAAATCCTTCCCTCAGTAAATATAAAATTACTTTGTAATTAGGTAGTTGAAAACCTCATTCACACAAATATCTTGGATATTTTTTTTCTTTTAACACACTTACCGTTAAATTCTCTTCGGTTCATTTTTTTGTTTTGTTTTTGTTAAATGGCTCATTCTAACATAAAACAGTTGACTTTTTACAGTTTGTCATGCTCACACTTATACATTGCATCTCCATTGTTCAAGGTTAGATTTATTCCCTTTACATATTACAGTGCTTCAAACGACACTTAGTTTTTTTTTGTTTGTCACATCTACATTATAGGGTTATTTATTTTTTTCACACTACATGTAAATTCCCTTGTTACACTTACCTCTTTTTATGTAGTGGCAGTACATGAAAAGAAGGTCACTTACTTCACTAATAATTAATTTTCATTACATGCATTTTATTACAACATTGTAGTTCCACAATAATTACAAATTATTTTGGACAGTGGAATAGTACCATGCAAAAAAAAAAACACAAAAAAACCTTGTATCATTCTTATTTTTTTGAAATATTCCAGTTGTAGTAGCACCTAAACTTGACTATTTTGTTTTACTTTTACCCGGACAGACTGTTTCAATTTATGAGATGGATTACATTTCATCTTATACTTTTATTTTATTTTTCTAATTCATCCCCCAAAAGTCGTGAACCGTTCAAAATTATGCCCCAAGGTTTCACGCCACACCTGTCTTGCGAAACATTTTTACCTTGAATTGGCCTGCCAATTCCTTTATGTTAATTTTTAAGTGACTTCCAAGCGCGCTCCTTTCGTAGATCAGTGCGATTTTACTGAGGAGCGGGGCGGACTTATATTGTACGCAATGTGGGTTCGTCCACTACTCCCTCCCCCCCTAGGGCCGACGTCTTAAACCGAAGCCATAATACTTGTACTGTTTGTACAAGAATAAGGGCTACAACCTTTTTTATGGGCATGCCACTGGCATCTCTTTTTTTAGTAGTCCTGTGCCTTATGCACAAATTTTCATTTTCAATTTTTAACAACATACATTATTTTTTAGAACATATTATTGTAGTTAGTTTTCTTTTATTTTTATTTTAAGTATATACTATTTCTGTTTTGTGTTTTTAAATATATATTTTTGCTTGCAATTATGCCATTTTGATCTCAAAAAAGATCAATTTAAAGAGAAGTTCTCAAATATTAAGCTAACAGGTGATCACAAATAAATAAATAATAGACTTCTCAATTTTTGCTCATGACAAAATATAAAATAAATAAAAAAATAAACAGCTGGTACCAGCGCCACAACAAAAAAAATTGAATAAAGGATCCAATAGTAATCAAATATTTTGTGGCAATTTTTGAACTTTTAAGGAGCTCCCTGTCATGATAATTATAAAGATATATATGGCCATTGTTTTTATTTACATACGCTGCAAGCAAATAGATATTCAATCATTTTTGTAGTACTTATATATATACTTGTATGTTGTTGATATGTGTTTTTGTATATATTTTGGTAGACGGCACTTTCAGTATCTTCAAAATAATGACAATAATAGTATTAAAAAAAAAAAAAAAAAAAAAAAAAAAAAACTTTAATACATGTATAAAGTTTTTTTTGTGGTGGCTGGGGTGAGTTATGTAGCGGAGATTATCGCTACATATCTTTTCCTCTTCATAAAAGCAATAATTATTTCCCTTTAATAAATTCTTTGGTTTATTTTAATTTCCCTTTTCACTAATAAACCCAGTAGTTTAAATTAATTCTACATTTAATACTTAAGTTCTAACTTTCATACTCCCACTAATAGAAGTAAAACTTTTCATCTTTTGGAGCTCTCTGTATAAAATTAATAATACATCTTCCTTTCTCACAAATTTTCTGTTGTGTCTGGAAAAACATCTGCCCATAGAAACCGCACTTATTAACAAAAGAAAGAAAGCTCTGGGCTTAGTTCATCATAATCTCTTATCCGTTACATTTTTATTAACATCTGTCTTACACACCCTGTTTTCAGTCTCACAATTAATGCTTAAACCTAGAAATACTTTTATCTCTGTTTATCCTGACTCTGCCTTCTTTCTGTTCAATTGCGCATCTGGATAATATAATTGTGGTCAGCAAAACTTCAATTTAAGTAACGGCCTGCTTTGCCCTTGTCTACTTCCCAAGCTTAAAATATTCCTTTAACCCTATAAAATATGCGCAGATGTGAAAATGATCTGTGGGTTCCCAGACCGCAAAGGTTTGCTGATACTGAATGTGTGGTTTATCAAATATCGCCAAAATTCTTTGTATGAAAAACTTCTTATGCCTTTTGGCGATAAGGGCTGTGACGTTTTGTGTATCACTCCACTGATTGCCATCGTATTGACGAGATGTAGCTCTTGAGAGCTCTGAGAAGTTCTCCCCTTATGGGGAGCCTGCAGTCTGTTAAGTATTGTGAAATAAATGCGTCCTAAAATGTAACTCGCTTTTCGGAGTTTTTTTTGTGTGTGCTTCTTTTGGTAAATCACCTGGGCCTATGAACTAACACCTTTACAATGGCTAAAGAAAATGGCATTATAATGGTAACTTTAGGATATAAATACCATACATTTTTTTTCACACTAACAAATTTATTTCCATATTTTGCAAATTGATGTATTAGCAAGTGTTGTCATATATTGTAATTTAGCACTTGCCGGGTATGTTAAAAGTAACTGGTCTTCAGAAAAATGCACAGGTAGTGAGATCAGCAGAAATTCTTCTTTAGCTATTTCCGTATCAGATTCCTCTAGAATGGTTTTAGAAGACAGAACCCATGAAGGTAATTTTTTTCTCGTCAATACTAATTGATACAGTTCTTTTTTATACTCTTCAAGAAATTTCGGGACACACTGAAAAATGTCCAATTTTCCTGTTATGCGGGAAAATTCCTCAGCAAAATGCTGCTTCGTGAATAATGTACAATATTTAATTTTTAAACTTTCAATTGTCATATGTTGTTTTACGATTTCATCTCTTCTAATTTCAAATGTTTCACTTAATTGGCTTGAAACAGTAAGCTGTTCATTTACGACCATCAATTGTTTGTTTAGCTGCAGGGTTTGTTCCTCTTCCTGTACTTTTCCTAATTTATTTGGGAACTTCTTGGCACTGCTACCTTTTTTTTTTGCTTTACTTCTTCACTTAGATCAAGTCTACGCATATTTTTAAATTTATCTCGAATAGCCTGTCGCCATCCACCATATCCAGTTCCAAGGGTTTCCCTTAAATATGGATATTGTAAAATAATTGCTCTTGCCACATCAGTAAACATAATTGATGTGGGATATTTTGAAATTTTCCAAATTTTTGAGCATATAGTATGGATGAATTCTGACCGTAAAACCCTAGATAAGGGCATCTGATCATTCAAAGCTTCTCTTAGGCGACTTGAAAAATCCTGTGAAGGTATAGTAAAATCAAGTAAAGAAAGGCATGACTGTGATATATTTGCAGCAAAGAAATCTGGTTCTGATGCATCAACAGGAAAGGCACGTGTTTCTGATATTTCATAGGAACCAGAAGTATTACAATCATAAGTCGCTAATGACTCAGGTACACTTGATGCTAAATTAGATTCAGATTCTTCGCAGTTATGAAGAGAGTTTTCTACATAAAGAACTTTAGGTGTATCTAACACCACTCGGTATTTCTTACCTGCAACAATTTTGTCCGCTCTGTGCACATCAACATACTCTTGCCAAACTTCTGTAAACATTTGTATAACGATGGTTACTGATGGATCAATTGCAAATTTAGCATAAATTTCCTGAAACATCAAATAAAAATGTATGAATTTCAAGTATATCCTTTATGAATACAGTGATCATACATTTCGATATTTTATATTGGTGTGGCTGCCCACCAGGACTTGAAAAATTTATTGCTCGACATGCCTAGGGCATGTATTATTCTTATCAACATGCCCCAACATGCCCGACAGACATTAAAAGAAAAACTAATTTAGATAACAAGTTACTTGCAACTTCATTAGAATGTTTTCTGATTTTGTGTTTCTTTAGTTTAAGCTAGACAACAGTTTAGAGAATGAAAAAACACACAAGCTTACTGTTATGCTAATTTATTCAATAGAAACAAAAATATTTTATTCTATAAAACACAAAATTTCCAAGGAACTTGATAATTAATCCCATAATTTGCTTTTTTTAAGCGTTAAAAGCAAATTGTCTGTTAACAATTACTTAGTCTCCAATTTTATCACATAAATGGGGAAAAAATAAATAATACAATTAGAAAATAGTTTTATATTTCCATGTGCTAAATTCAATATGTTTTAGTTCCTAATTTATATTGAGTCTGACACTATAATAATCAGTAAGTTGAATATTTTGAAAATATCGGGTATATATAAAAAAATATTGGATATATATATATATCAGATATTTTAGATATTTTCAAAAATGTCATGATATTTAGGAATCCTGTTGCCCATTGATGCAGTCATTTGATCCTCTAAATTATAATATTTACATACACACACACAAAACAAAAACCCCAAGAATATAGAAAACCTTCTGTATGAAGCTTTAAATAGTTACTCGATCAATGTTCTGTATATTGAAGATCCGATTTTCAATAAATGGTGCCATCTAATTTTTTAAAATCTAAATTTATTATTTTTTTATTCACTTTTAAAAATAATTCCCAACATTTTGTTTAGAATATAATATTAAATATTGTAAACAAATGCTTTTTATTTTATAATGATTTTCATAAGTGTTAGTTTTTAAACAAATTTATAGCTTATGTGTAATAAAAACTAAATAACTGCTGAAGATCAATTAAACTGCCTTCTTAAGATTGTGATATACTCTATTAAGGTTTGGCAAATTTTTGACATGCAGCATTTTTTAACCATAGTATAAACCATCATGTCAAAAGCCTACATATAATTTATTTACATACATATTTCATCCTATATTTATATTTAATAAGTAAAATTAATTTGTTTTTAATAAAGAAAATGTTTTAAATATGCTCTAGAAAAAATAAACTTAAATTTTTGAATGAATATTTTTACAATGAAACAAAATCTTAGACTTTTGATAACTGTTATCTTTTGTAATACAGTAGAATCCCTCAAATCCACACAGCTTGGAACCAAAGGTTTTGCAAATTTTACAATTTTGCAGACTTCTGGTGTTTGTTTACATTTTTAAACTGTAACTTCAGTGTAATTAACAATGAAATTGAAACTATTATGAAGGCTTACAATATAATAAAACATTAAAATAAGTAATAAACTAAAATAATAAAAATTTAGATAATTTTTAACATGATTAAAATATTAAAAGTAAAGGTCAAGTTAATAATCAATAATGTATGATTGAATATTTATTATAAAGATAAGATGTATTTTTCATATGAAATTTGCTTTATAAAGATGCATTATTAATTTGCATTAAAATCATAAAATATGGAAGTTTTATTTCAGGATTAGCCAGACTTAATAATCAAAAAAGTTTGGTTAATACATAAATATATTTGGTAAAAAGATTGTGATTACCACTGATATCAGCAATGTCATAATTTTTTCCAAAATAAATTTATTCTTTCTTCATAAAAACATATGAATTCCATAATATTTATGAAAATTACAAATTAAAAAATATATAAAATTGTTATAAAAATAAAAAAAGTCAAATTTTGCCCCTACATCTAAACTGAATTTTCATTGTTTACATCTGTAAATTATGTGCAGATTTTAGGATTGCAGATTTGAGGGAGTCAACTGTATTATGTGTTATTCAAAATCAGCTGAGATATAATATTATTAAGAAATTTATTTATAACCTAACTTATTGTATAGTTTAAAATATACTAAAGATACACATTAACATTAAGACATTTTTGAAGAATTCTTAGATTATCTAAATACTTATGATTTTTTTTCACCACTGAATACTATAAAGTTTTGTTAAATATCTTAAGTATTCAGTTGTTAAATAATTACTTCTTTTCTTACTTTGCTTTAAGTAAACATTATATATATTCTCAATTCTTATAGTAGAGGCATGGGAAGTAGAGATAAATATAATAGGCAATGTGAATTAAATTTAAATTCACATGCTGGATAATATATATAATTGTAGCATAAAAAAAAATTATTTAACACCTGTATATAATTTAACATTTTTGGAAATACTGTATTTATAACACTTAACTCATTCCTCATAAATATTTGTTATGTTAAAATGCAAACTAAATAACCTTAGATTGTAAGAGACATAAATTTTCCATGTGGGTGAAAAAAGTCCAGACCAGGATTCAAACCAGGGATGTATTGGCTGAAGCTGCCAATGCTCTTCCACTTGAGCCATCCCGAACACGAACACTGGAGGATTAGTTCACCCAAATAATCTTAACGATTATATAATCTAGTCCGATACTATGGATCAGCTCAACAGAATAAATTGAAGGTCAACTGCAGAAACGCTGCATACAAAATTATACTAGATAAATTTATGACACGATTTTTCAATTGGTCGATTAATTAAAAGAGATGTAAATTTTCCATGAGGGTGAAAAAAGTCCATACGGACTTTCTAACTTTAGACTAATTTAAATTTTAACAACAACAATGAATAAACTATTTTAACATACTTTTTGTGCTAAATATTTTTGCATGTCCATTTGTAGATAAACTTCTTAGATTTGAAATTGTCATTTTTACCTTATTTTTTATTAATTAAAAATATTTTAAGATCTGATAATTATAAAATAATTAAATTATAATATAGTGTATGACAACTGATGCTAGCTTTAAAGTTTAAAATTTATGCATTTCCTTAAAAAATGGTAGTGCACCAGCAGATTATGACTACAAGGGATGTTTGACAATTTAAACCAGATGAAAACCTTGTCATGTCAAAAACTCAGCCCTGATTCTATTTCGCACATTCATTCCAGCTTGCTATAAAACGTATTTTGATTTACACATGTTTGTGATCCACAAAAAGGGGAAAATTAACATATACATGCAATTTAAATGATTGCGAAATGCAGCATTATTGAATTTCTCTAATTTTTTGGAGTTTGTAATACAATGCGGTTCGTTGTTACATCCAGTGATGATGTATTAATAGAATGGCTTTATCTAAATCTATTATATTTTGATGGTGCTTTTTAAATTATTTATTTTTTAAAACATATGTGTATTTTTGAAACATAAGTTCAAAATTCTAAAACTTTTAAAGTGGGATGTCATGAAGAGTTATTAAATGAATTATAAAGATTGTCATACAAAAAATAAGCTAATTCATTATTTATAATTTGTCTGGTAATCTTCAGCTTTTATTTCATAACTCCTGATCCCATTGAGACCTACTCTAAAAATTTAAAGATTTTAAGCTTATAATGTAAAGAAAAAAAAAAATGCTCTAGAAATAATAATAAAATATTTAAAAAATTAAACATAATCAACATGTATATCAAATTAATCTTTATAAAATTTTCTATTGAATGTGTGGAAAATTAATCTCTATCCTTCATAAAACTTGAGCAAATCAAAACTGAAAACAATTATACAAGGCAAAATATTTTTTTATTTAAATTCAAGCAGCACATAAAAAATGTAAGTATCTTACCTTTTCAAATTCATCCAATGATGCCGGCACTGCCAACACTTGGCATCTTGAATTATAACTTACTAGAATGTTGTATTCTTTCTCCATCCTATAAATACAAGGTATTATAAATTAAATTTCAGACTAATATTATATGAAAGAACATACCTCAGAAAAATATAAATAATGTTTCTAATATTTATAGATTCAACATCAATAATCTGAAGCATTGTAATTATACTACATTAATTACAATATGATCATAAAGATATAACATGAAGATATATAATGCAAAGTTTAATTATTCTATGTAGTCTTAATAATATTTAGTCTTAATGAAACAGCCATAATTATTAAACTAATAGGAATTCTTTAATGCAGTTCTTTGCATATTGTTCTAAAATGATTACTGAATCAAAATATGTATTAAAATTTTTTCGAAAATTTTGCAAGTTTAAAAGTATTCTCAGGGCCGAAACTAGAGGGGGGGGGGCAGATGGGGCACATGCCCCGGGCGCCACCAGAACATAAGCTGAAGAGGGCGCCAAATTAAGATTTTGTTTGGTGTGTGGTGTGTTAGATATAAAGAATGCATATATGTGGGGGGTGGGAGGCGCCAAAATCCATGTTTGTCCTGTGCTCAAAAAAGGCTAGTTTCGGCGCTGATATCCTAATCCCTTAAGGGTGTATTCGAAAAAACGCTTTTCCACCTAACAGCTCGAAATTTTCTGATACAATTTCAGACACATTTTTAAAAATAAAAACATGGAACTTGCTGAGGGGATTCTTGAAGGGACGTGTGAGGTGCCGTGTGATGTGTTTTTACGCTCAGTTCATTAGAATTTGAGTTATAAACAAACCTTCGCGTACGACCCTTTTTTTCGTTCACAGATTTCCCGCTTCGGAAAAATCGGTTCAAAATACCGTTTTCTGATTGCTTTTTTTGCTATATTTCCTGCATTTATGAAAGAGTCTACCCTCACGGCACCTTGTGTACTTTCTAAATAAGACAATTTGCCAGTTTGATTCATGTGGGGAACAAAAGTGAATTTAAAAATAAATCGGAAAATAAGCAGTTTGAATCGAAATACACCCTTAAAAAGACTTCGATTTATGTTTTACATTTGTAAATTTTTGATTGAAACACTTACAGATTATTTTTAATATATTAAAGCCCTTTTTAATGCTAACATTTAAAAACTTACAAGCAAAATGCAGCACATAAATCAAAACTTTACAACGTCATTACACTGTCATTTGATACGGTATCTAATGTTAAATAAAAACGATAACTAACTATATAAATACAATTAAAAAACTAATTCTTAAAAGTATATAGAATAATTATATTTGCTTACCTAATAATGAATCAGTGGCATATCCGACGACAACAAAAAGAAAATAAGATGCTTCTGTTGTTCTTGCATATCCCATAATCCAATGCTGGATTATGCAATCACCGACTTCCTCTCTGTGGATTAAAAAAACACCTGCCGATGTGTTGATGAATTCCATAAAATCTTTGTCGGAGCAAATTATAAAGATTTCCAGTGATTCAGAACGCCTATTTTTTTTTTTTTTAAAGAGGTTTCACTTGTCATTCAAAGTGTAACGTAACATTTATTTTGGTATTGGCACTCAAAAAATAATATATTTACACCTTATTTCACATCTCATACAACCGAATTAAATGTGATAAAACTCTTTATTTTTTACAGTGCAGTCTAAGACTGTCTCATCAGTCGTATACCTAGACATGTTGGAAAACTTCGTATTTCCACAACTAGAAGAGATTCAGCCGCATGTCTTTTTGCAACAAGATGGTGCACCACCTCATTGGGGTACCGTTGTCCGTACTTCTTTGAATGACCATTTTCTAGGAAGATGAATTTTGTGAGGAGGTCCATTTCCTTGGCCACCCAGATCACCTGATATAATTCCGCTGGACATTTTCCTTTGGGGATTTCTAGAGGACAATGTTTACAGGAGGAGAGTGTCGAACATTGATGACTTAAAAGCCAGAATTACAACCGCAATAGCCTCTGTGGATGCCGACATGCTTGCCGCTACCTGGTGTGAAATTGACTATTTACTTGATATTGTCCGTGCGACGAAGGGGGCACACGTGGAAGTTTATCGACAAGGGTCATGAAATTTTTGAGTCTATCTAACCATTTATGTTATTAATTTTAATCTATCTTTATTATTTTATGAGTTATTAAACAACAAAATGTATTTGGAACTTTATAAACACCCTGTATATCTGAAAAGTAATAAAATGTAAATATTGCAAAAAAAAGGAAATATTTTTTTTTAAATCTTTAATATGGTCCTTCTAAGTAAGAGAATTATTTCAAAAAACTGTTTTAATTCACAATCTCAAGTTAATTATAGTGAATAAAATGATTAAGTTAAAAAAATCAACAAATGACTGTGCGTTGGTAAAGATAATTATACCAACAGAACACTTAAATAAAAACATAGCTTAAAATTATCTAATTAACAAGCGAAAGCATTTCATTAAAAAGCATAAGTTTTTTTAATACAAGAAAATATTGTACATAGCACTAAAAACAACAACAAAAACATACATTAACATTTTAAAGGTTTTAAAAACAATTCTATCTTTAAATCTTATTAGAAAATGCAACAAAATCTTAATTTGGAAAATTGCGTTGGTCTTATATCTTAAATAATGGCTATTTTTTAGTAGCTATCTAATCATAAGTCTTCTTATCTAAATAAGTAATTACAATTTAACTATCATAAATCTGTTATTAATTATTTTCAGTACTGTATATGTCATTTCCTTCAACTATAATCTTATTTTTCTTATAAATAGTAAAGAGCAAATTAAAAGTTCACAATTTTTTTAATTATTATTTTTTATGTAAGTACTACTCATTGTATCAGATATCAAGCACAAATTGTAGTAAAAGAAAGATGATTTCATTATTAAAAAGCGTAAAAAAACGGCGATTATTATATAACAGATCAAAATAGAGTTATGTTTTTGTTTATAAATGTCTTTATAAAATCTCAATAGCTATTTAAAATACAATATTATTTGCACAAAGTTTATGTTGAAAACATTGCAGACTCTAACGTTTATTTAGAATCCATTACATTTAGGAAGTGCCCTGAAGTGCTTTTTCTGTTCATGCTCTTTTGTTAAGGGTAATATCATGTATTACTTAATTAGTAACAATGATTGTATTTAAAATCATATGTAAGGAGTTAACTGTTGTGTCAAAACATTACATAAATATTAAAAGCATTTGCAAAAAGAAAGTTTTTCATTGGTCAATGTTTACTTTTTACACGAATAAAATGCAGAAATACTAATAATATACACCAGAAAAAAAAATTTTGAATGATGTGTAAAAAAATATAAAAAGCTTTTTTCTTTATGTTTAATTTGACCATTTTGAATAACAGGATTATTTTAAAAATTCTCTTAATTCACAATCTCAAGTTAATTATGCTCAGGTAAAAGAATTAAGTTAAGAAAATTTAATAAATGTCTATGCTTTAGTAAAAATAATTTTACCAACATAGTACTTAAAGAAAAGCATACCTTAAAGTTATCTTATTAAAAAAGGAAAATAATTTCATTATAAAGTATGAGTGTTTTTAATGCAAGAAAAATGATGCACACAGTACAAGCAAAAAATTTACATTAACGCTTGAAAAGCTTTTAAAAACAAATCTATCTCTAAATTTTATTTAGAAAATGTAACGAGATGTAATTTTGGGAAACTATTTTAGCTGTATATCTTAAATAATGGCCATTTTTTAGAGATATCCAATCATAAATCTTGTTTTCTAAATGAGGAAGTACAATTTTAACTACAATAAACCTGTTATTATTTTCTGTACTGTATATGTCATTTCCTTCAATTATAATCTTATTTCTCTTATAAACTTTAAGGAACAAATTAAAAACTCACATTTTTTTTAATTATTATTTTTACATGTAAGTACTATTCATTGTAACATATGTCAAGTATAAATTGTAGTAAAATAGAGATGGCTTGATTATTAAAATGTGTAAAAAAAAGTGCGATCATTATACGAAGGATCAAAATTGAGTTCTGTTTCCGTTTATTTTTTGAGCCTTTATAAAATCTTATTACCTTTTTAAAATACAATATTAATTGCACATTTTCACAAAAGAAAAATTTCAAAAACTACAATTAATTACATATCGGATTCGTTTGTTAGTGGAAATTTCTAATATTCTATTAAAAAGTAATATTTTGTAAAAGGTATTTTCCAAATATACTCATGTTTCTAAAAATACAACACCATGAATTAAATGAAGACATGCTGTTAATAAAATATGTAAAAAGTTAATTCTTTCTTGAAATCTAATTTATGCATATAATGATTTTTTTTCGATTTGAATATAGGATATTTACTAATAATAAGCATATATTAAAATCATTCCTACGTCTATTTTTATGAAAAATACATGATGTTAAGTACTTCGAAAAAACTTCTTAATTTTACTTGAGGAGATGTTCCACGCGCCCTTAAATTCTGCGACCTTATAGTAGAAAAAATTATGCAAGGAAAAGAAATCCAAATATAATATCAATATTATCATTTTAACACAATCAAACTGATTGGTGAATGTATCACACGAATTGAATATTTCCAACTGAGCGAAAAATTGCACAGGCCGGGAATCAAACCCAGATGCTTGGCTTACAATACCAATGCTTTAACTGTTAATCTAACTGGGCTAACTAGACGGCTGGGTTTTTCGTCCAGATTGTGTTAAAATAATAGTATATATCTACGTACCCATCGTTATATGGAGTTCCATTACCTGCGGTTTATTCTGACGAGCTGTCTAAATGACAGACCAGATGTATTGACCAATAAGGTTATCTGGGCGAAATATCCCAGCTGGCTATTGTCCAGTTAGCTTAACAGGTAAAGCATTGGCCTTGTAAGTATCTCGGTTCGATTCCTAACTTGTGAAGTTTTTCGCTCTGTTGGAAATATTCAATTCGTATGAAAATATTAATAGTGGTTGTTATCATTTTTTAAAAAGTTGGTACAGATTTGAACATGAAAGTTTTCCCTTTTTATAAAACTGCTGTTATATGTGGACAGAAAGCCACGATACCGTGTCAAATGCCATCTCTGACATTTTTTGCATACATTTTGTGACAAAATAGTATGAGAAACGATTTTCCTTTGATTTAATAGATATTTTAATTTTAGGCCAGACTGTTTATCTTTATATAAATTAATACACAATTATCAACAGTAAATTATTCGAAATTCAAATGACCGATAAGATTAGCCAGGGCCATAGCTAAAAGTGAATAAAAGGGGGAAGGGGACCCATATTATCACTCTCTCTCTTTCTGACGCAGAAAGCTAAATTAATGCATACTCACATTTTAGGTACTATGTTTCTAAATAAACTGTTGTTATAACTGCACTTTATGCTAGGAAAAGAATATGACGATGATAAAATTCCAGTGTATAATTTGTGCAATATCATGTTAACTTCATATGTGCAAATAGGATGAGCAAGTGTTGAAACATTTATTTTAGTTACAATTTAATATTTATGCAAACCTGTGAAAGGACATTAAAACTAAATCGGATTTTTGTACAGAACTTCAATTGGATTTTCGGGACAGAAATACAATTAGTGACGTTGTAATCTTTTCCAGGGGAGTCTCAAAATAATTTAGGGGAGAGCTGCGTTCTCGCCCCCCCATAACACCCTCCTTGAAACGGTCCTGAGAATACATAAGTATAAACAAGGCATGGAATGTCACAAAATATATATTTTTAATGTCTCAAGATTACAAAAACTGATGCTTGCATCATTAAACCAAAATAACAAACAAAAGATCAATAGATAAACATTGAAGCTAAGCAAACTTTTTATTTATATTCAAAAGAGACAAAATGTAATTTGTATATGGACTAAATTAGAATATATTTTTCGTTTATAAAAAATAGATGTTTTTTTATGAACGCCAGACATGTCTGTTAGTAATTATATTATCATAAGCATTATAATAATATAATGCAGTTTCATTTCTGATTACAAAGTTAGTTTTTTCTATGGTTAAAAAGAAAAAAAATAGAAATTATATAGCTGTTACAAAAAATACAGACTTTAATATACTTCTTAAGAAACGAAATAATAATAATAAAAAAACATAAAAAGGGCATATAATATTATCTTTGTATTTCAGATATAGTTTCTTTTTCTGATAAAATTTTACAGCATTCTAGCAGTTATCTTTAATTTATTTTATTCTATTTTATTTTACATGTAGAACAAATGAGCAATTGTTACATTTGGAGTGCTATTAAAAAAAAATTCAATTACCAGACATAAAAATATATCGCCAAAATTATGTTTATTTTATGATGTAAATTGTGTTTTCTCTTAATATTATTTGTCTCAAATGCTTTCGCTGTTAAAAAATATCCTAAAATATTCCATCTTCTTATTTTCTTACGGTATCTGTAGGACTTTTTGAATAATTTTCATATAAAGATTTATATATATTTTAGGAAAATGTACTTATGCTTTCAGAATCAATCTTTTTTTTTTCTCTACGGAATGCATGGGGAAATTGTTTTTGTAACTTTGTTTTAGTTTCTCTGTTTAATTGAATTAAAGAAAACTGTGTAGTTTTAATTGTTTTTGTTTCGTTTTCATATTTTTTTTTATTTCAATATTTTATTAACGTAATATTTTAAATTATTTTATTAAAATATTATATTTATTTTATTAACGAACATTATATATCTCTACATTCTGCAAAATTCGCAATCGTTGAAACTTTTTCGTAAATAGCGGTTACTTACGGGGGCTTTTTAAATGAAAATAAGGGTTTTAACGGTAGTACTTATTATATAAATCTTAAAATTATAATTAATACGTAAAATAAAAGAGCAACTGAAACTGTTTTACCTTCAAGATTACAATTGTTCAATGCAAAATCCTTCGTCACACGGTACACATAAAGTCGATAGCTCAGTTCTTCCTCAAGTTCTGTCCTGACGCTCACCCGATCAGATACCATGTGATTTCTACCTGTGGGTATTCATAAAGGATCGTGTGTACGTGCCTCTACTGCCAGCTTAACATTGCAGCTGCTGCAGTAATGCCCTTACAAACCATAACAAATGTTTGGGAAGAACTGAGAAATCAATTTGGAGTGTGCTGCGTAACGAAAGGTGCTCACATTGAAATCTTGAACATCTTATGTCAATATCTAACTGAATCTCAAGTTTGATGAGTTGCATTGGTATATTAATAAAGCTGATGATCGGTGTATTCTAATAATAAAGTACTTGATGAGAAAGAAATAACACAAATTAGATCGCATGTTAATAACAGGTGTGTAATAGCTTACTGTAAATGCTCACGTGTAAAACAAGATTTCTACCTAATATATATCTTTACGAAGGAATCTACAATGTATGATTTACAAACGTAATTGGGCAGAACGTTTTTCTGCTAAAAGAAATGTAGATGGTTTTTTGTAAACGTCGAAAGGCAGATACATTTTTTTTAAAATTAGTAATAGCTTTGCTTTAGCTTTCCGTGTGTATTTTATCTTTTAGCGTAAAATTGGTTTGTTTATTTTTTAATACATTTTGTAGAAGAAAACATGTTTTAAGTTATAGACTAATGTTACCGATGCGGAAACATATATATATATTTATAAAAATAAACTAATTATTTTTTAATTCAGTATTAAATATCTTATGCCTGCATATATTATAATTTACCAGTTTTAAATATTTTTTTACTGAATTCTAAAATAGAATTTATTTCTTATAAAATAATTAAAATATATATATATAGTCTTCTAAGTAGCAGAAAAACAAACAGTACCTGAATTCTACCTAGGGAAGAATTTCCCCTCATTATGCGCCAAAAATCCCGTTACGGAAACATGCCGAATTATCTAAAAGATTGCAGTTTTTGAAACACATTCAACAGTTTTAGAGACATCAAATGTGCATTAAACTCATAAAAATGTTATATTTAACGTTGTTTATATAGCAGCATAATTTAAAATTAAAATGACAAACATATGAATATATGAAAACTTCGGAATGTGAAGAATAAAGCTTTTAGCGATTAATTAAAAAAATGAGTTTATTTATCTTAAAAAATTGTTTTGCAATAAATAATAAAAAATTATAGATACCTATAGCAGAAGTTTGGGAAACATCGTACGAATCCGGAGCACGAAATCTTTAATAATTAAATATTGAAATGAAATTAACAAACAGCATTGTAACTCATGTATGAAATGAATAAATATTTTATTTATACTGCCATCTGTCCCATTATAGAAAGTAAGATAAATAATTTTTTAAATATTTTTTCTCATTTTTTTCTTTGAAGCCTTTTTTTGAATGTAATTCATTTTAAACTCAACATTAGTTATCAACATATTAACTCAACATATTATTTTTTTAACGCCAGATAGTAGCCAAAAATAGGTGCATTTTCTTTTATCTTAATATGATGAATCTTAAATGATATTTTAATCGGAGACAGAACTCATATTACCTTCATATTTGAACAGGTCTGAAAATATATTTTAATTTTATTTTATTCAAATACTATATCTTTGTACGAGTCATGGTATTAAAAATGATGTCAGCGAGTGACAGTAAAGAAAATGTTTTTCATACATTTATTTTTACACATTAAGGTATAGTTTATTTATATATTTAATATTCAACTAAAAATTCTTATTTAATATTGCTGAAAGTTTAATATTGATTAAAAAATTGCTGGATGTATTATGTTTAGATTTATCTATCTATTTATCTTTCTATCTTTCTATATATACAGGGTGTATCTAAACTACTGGGCAAAACTTTAAGGGGTGATAGTACAGATCAAGACAAATAATATTAGATGGGAAACCAAGGTTCCCAAACGTCTTCCGAAGGAGATAGGTGTCATCAAAGTTTAGGGTCCAAAATTTGAAATGATTATAAAAAACGGAAAAATTGGTCGATTCGTTTGTTGTATTCACGAAAACTATTCTTTATGTCAGTATTGTCTTGAAAATAAATTATAAAGATAAATTTCAAAAAATGCCGATAGAGGACGCTTTAGACTTTGGAGTAACGAACAACTATTTTTTACCGTTAATTTTTGCATCTCATTAAATTTTTTTAGAAGTTTAGACATAAATTTAAATTTTGAGCTTAAAATCTGTGATTAAATAGCGCAAACTGAACTGTGTTCAATGGGAGAGGGTAGGCTCAAATTTCAAATGATTATAAAAAACAGAAAAATTGGTCAATTGATTTGCGGTTTTCACTAAAATTATTCTTTATGCCAGTATTGTTTTGAAAATAAATTATAAACATGGATTTCCAAAAATGTCCATAGAAGGCGCTTTAGACTTTGGAGTAACGTACAATTTTTTGCATCTCATTACCGTTATTTTTTGCATGTCATTATTTTTTTAAAGCTTAGACATAAACTTAACTTTTCTGTGAACTTCAAAAAGGGATTTTCAAAAACTGTATTCAATGGGGGTGGGGAGGTTCAAATCTCAAATGTTTTTTAAAAACGGAAAAATCGGTCGATTCCGTTTGCGGTTTTCTCTAAAACCATTTTTTATGTCAGTATTTTCTTGAAAAAAAAATTAAAGATAAATTAAAAAAAAAAATCCGTTAGAGGGTGCCTTAAACTTTACAGTAACCAACGACTATTTTTAACCGTTATTTTTTAAATCTAAATGAATGTTTTAAAAGCTTAGACTTAAATTTTGAGCTCAAAAGCTTAATCGTTGTGAATAATTAAGTAGCGAAAAATTGAACTGTGATCGTATGGTGGGCAGGGTAACATTTCAACTCCTGAACACTGTTCAATTTGCGCTTCTTAACCCCTCCTAACAATTCAGAATTTGAGCTCAAAATTTAAGTCTAAACTTTTGCAAGCATTTAGTTAGATACAAAAAATAACAGGTAAACATTTTTGTTGGTTACTCTAAAGTTTATTGCGCCCTCTAACGGAATTTTTTGAAATTTATCTGTAAAATTTATTTTCAAGGAAATACTGACATAAAGAATGGTTTTAGAGAAAATCGCAAATGAATCGACCAATTATTCTATTTTTTATAATCATTTGAAATTGGAACCTACCCAATCCCATTGAACACAGTTCAGTTTGCGCTACTTAACCACAGATTTTGAGCTCAAAATTTAGGTTTATGTCTAAACTTCTAAAAAAATTTAATGAGATGCAAAAAATAACGGTAAAAATAGTTGTACGTTACTCCAAAGTCTAAAGCACTCTCTAGTGACATTTTTTGAAATTTATCTTTATAATTTATTTTCAAGACAATACTGACATAAATAATATTTTTCGTGAAAACCGCAAACGAATCGACTAATTTTTCCGTTTCTTATAATCATTTCAAATTTTGGACACTAAACTTTGATGGCGCCTGTCACCTTCGGAAGACGTTTGGGACCCTTAGTTTCCTATTTAATATTATTTGTCTTGATGTGTACTATCACCCTTTAAAGTTTTACCCAGTAGTTTACACTGTAAAAAAAGGGTCGATCAACTAAAAAAACTTTAGTGATCCTTGTAATTACAAAAAAAATTTTAGTAATCTTAGTCGGTTACAAGAAAATCTGTAAGAATTACTAGAAAAAAGTTAGCAACGAAGAGAGTTAATAGTTTTATATTTTTAAGAACTATTACTAAAACTCACACGGTGTGGCCTTGATAGCACAGTGGTTATAGTAACGGACTCCAGACTAAAAGGTCCCGGGTTCGATACTGGCCACTGCCAAATACGCCCCGAATGTATGTAGTGTAAGTACTCGTAAGTAAAGGGATTATGAAAATTCTGTCGGCGCATTTAGCAATGTTTGGTGCTGCCATCTATTGCAGGTTTGCCGAAAATATTCCGCTTCAGAATTCTGGATGCAGCTCGAAGGAACCTCCTGCCCTTCGGGCGCACGTAATGGTTATTAAAAGTAGTTTTGGAGCTATTATTAAAATTTGCTTGGTGGCTCATACGAAAAATTTTTAAGTTAGTTATACAAAAAATTCTTTTGTTCAGTTTACAAAAGAAATACTTGTTTCACTTGCAAAAAAAAGTTTGTAATGGTTACTAAAAAATTCTGTTGAATACAAATTTACTAAAAAAATTTTAGTAACCTCTTCAATTTTTTTTTTACAGTGTAGATGCACCCTGTATATACAACCTGTCAGAAAAGTTTTGACAATCAAGGAAATTTGCATTAACATAAAAAGTAATAAGGTACATTTAAAATTCGTGAGATAGGTAATAAATAAAAGCGGTTTTGCTGAGATACACATATAAATTATGACCAAAGGTTTCAAATTATAAAATATGTTTAAAATATGTCCCAAAATATAGACGCAAAGCAGCATTACATGTTTTCTTTTACATTTTTCTTAACAAAATAAAATATTTTTTAATTTAGGGGCTCCTGTAAATGCAGAATATTTTTTCCTTTAATTGAAATATCGTCTGCTGTATTTTAAAAATAACAATTTATTGAAATTTTGTGGAATTAAACCAGTTGATTGTCTTGTTTTGTTTGTGATTCGGAAAAGACATTTCCTTCGCATTCTTATAAAAATTCCCAGTTGTAAAGAAGTTTCTAAAGATAAAATTATTAAAATTTTGCATTTGAAAGCACTTGAACAAAATCCTGCACAAATATCGATAAAAATAAAGAGATCCTTGTGCAATATTTATAGAATTTAGAGATTAGGTGGAAAATGGACTATTAGAAAACTAGTCTGAAGAGCTAAAAAATGTTACGTGATGATAGAATATTATTAAAAATGTCTTCAGTTGTCTTGTGTGTGAAATTTCATCATTTTGCAGAATTTCAAAAAGCATCGTATACACAAGGATTAAAGCTTCAGCAAGTATTTTTATAGGAGAATGAAAGCAAAACCTTACTTAAAGCAAAGGCATAAAGATGTATGTCTAAAACGTGCTATAAAAATATCATACAGTCTGAATTCTCTCATCTTCAGTGATGAAAATAAATGGAATTTAGATGGCCCTGATGGTTATCATTTTTTAGGGTTTGGCCTAAGAAAAGAACCCAATAACTGTTTCAGCAGGCAACCAGGCGAAGGATCCGTAATGTCTGGGAGAGGGTTGTGTTTCAACGGCCAAACATTTCTAGAATTTACGGACAGAAAATTGAAATCAGAGGAATATAGGATATTTTACATACCGATTTACTGCCAATTATATATTTTGTAGCAGGATCTGACTGGCATCCGGGACATCCATCCATACCTCCACATCAACGAATACATGGGTTAGGCAAAAAGTTATCACACTATTAGACTAGCCAGCACATAGTCCAGATTTGATTCCCATTGAGAAAATATGGGGATATTATCTCATAAAATATGCGAAAGTGGATATCAATATAAATGTGTAAATGGCTTAAAAACTGCAACAGACAAAACCTGGTACGAAATATCTCCTTCTGTCATGCAATATAGTTAATTCTATGGAACAACGTGTATTAGATGTTATAAAGTGTCGTTGCAATACAATTTAATATTAAATGTAAATTCATAGTTACTTTTATAAATGTAAAACCCAAAACAATTACAATTGTCTATACTTTTGAGACAACACATAATTATATAATTTAATGTATGTTTCATAATTTTAAACCTTTGATCACAATTTATATGTGTATATCAGAGAAACTGCTTTTATTTATTAGCTATCTTGCGAATTTTAATAGTATCTTATTATTTTTTATGTTAATGCAAATTTTATTTATTGTCAAAACTTTTGGGATATAATACATTATTTATGGCAATATGTAATCTTAGATCTTTCATTTTCACTAAAATCATGACATTTGACTATCAATTTAGGCAATATTTGCACTAAATTAAAATTATTCTTATTTTCTTGCTTCTTTAACCACTTCACCGGCGATGGGTATGGGGAAACAGTGCTTTTAACCCCGAGTTATCTCGGGGCAGACGGTTAAGTGGTTAAGTGAAAAATTGAAAAGCTATTTTTTAAAATTACTTAAACAAACACTGAAATTACCTTTTTCTCTATTCCTAATTGCACAATTTTTCCCAAAGTTAAGAAGTATTTTATTGAGCTTTAGAAGGGATGTCCTAAAAATATATTTGACCTCATCATTCAAGAAATGAAACCATTAATTTTAAATATATAGTAATAATCTAAATATTACAATACTAAGCATTTCCTTGTATACTTTGTTTTCCAAAATGAACACTGTAGGGAGGTGTACTAAATTAAAAAGAAAAACTAAATTAAAAGAAAAAGCAAGTAGACTGTAAATTTAATGGAATGTTTTATTTGCTAAGAGTCGCTGCTTGTTGCAGCATTAGAGCTTGTTGCTAAGAGACCGTTTCTCTCAATCCACTGCGTCACACAACACGTGAGCATAGGGTTACCCTAAATTGCCGATTGGCGTATAATTGGCGTGGGCTGTGTTTGTCGCCAAGGCGATGTTACAAGATCACAATACAGAAGCGGAACATCCCGCCCGGCGTTGAAATATTTTTATATTTCAAGATACATATGCAATACAAGTAATAACACAACATGATAGAGATTATAAGCAAAAATAAATAAATAAAATAAATAAACACAAATAATACATGAAAAATTAATACATAATAAAGCACATTTAAAGTTTAGGATCTATGATGTTGTCCTCAATGGGTAATATACTTATTTTTGAAATAGGTCGTTTAAAATTACCCTTAGCGGTACGAACTTCAACTACCCTGACTATCCCGTCCGCGCCTGGGAAAACCTTATTAATGCGGCCTAGTGACCAAGTGCAAATGGGTAATTGTGAGTCCTTAAGCAAAACTAGCATTCCTGGCAGAATATTAGGCCTTTTAAATAGCCACTTGTTTCTTTCTTGTAACTGGCTCAGATAATTATTCTGCCAACGTTTCCATATTAACTGCGTTAATTTTTGAGTCCTTTGCCATTTATTTAGCAAATTATCTTTGACCTCACTTAAATTGGGTTCTGGAATTAAATTAAGAGGCTTTCCTATGAGGAAGTGACCAGGAGTCAACACCTGAAGATCGTCAGGATCTGTTGACAATGGACAAAGTGGTCGCGAATTTAAAATAGCCTCTATCTGTGTGATAACTGTCAGGAATTCCTCGATCGTGAGATGAGCTGGGCCCACAGCTCTTTTTAAGTGGTATTTGAAAGATTTGACTCCTGCCTCTCAAAGGCCACCAAAATTTGGCGCCCTAGGAGGGGAGAACTTCCAGTTAATACCTTCAGAAGCTAAAAAGTTCGAAACTTCATCACTCGTAACAAGTCTGCGTAAACGTTTTAGTTCTGCTGAAGCCCCAACGAAATTTGTAGCATTGTCGCTAAAGATTACAGAGCTTTTCCCACGACGAGCGAAGAATCTTTTTAGAGTTGCTATTATAGCCTCGGGTGTCAAATCTGAAACAAAATCCAAGTGCACAGCTTTAGTGACCATACATACAAATATGGCAACATAGATTTTCTGAAAAGTACCCTTTCTTTGACCTTTATATTTTATTTCAAAAGGCCCACTTAAATGTAATCCCACATTTGAAAATGGGGAACTGGGCACTATTCTTTCAGGAGGGAGATCCCCCATCATTTGTCTAGCCGTTATAAGTTTAATTTTAAAGCATTGTAAACACTCATGTACAATTTTACGCGCAATATTTCTGCCACCAAGCGGCCAATATTTTTGACGCACTGTGTTCAAAAGAGCTTGGGGTGCTACATGAAAATCTCGTTTATGATAATATTGAAAAATTAATTTCGTCAAGCGACAGCTCGCCGGAAGTATAATGGAGTGTTTATGGTCAAAATTCAAATTTGATTTTGCTAATCTTCCTCCCACCCTCAATAAGCTATCTCCATCTAAAAAGGGATTTAAGAATTTTAACTTACTTGCGCGATGAACCGAATATCGCGCTTGGAGGGCCGAAATTCCATGTTTGAAATACTTTACCTGTTCATTTTTTATTAAATAAACCTCTGCCTTTCTTAATTCCTCCAGCAACAGAGGGCCAATTGCAGATGTTGCTTTTTTACATTTATGTATGAATCTGAAAATATAAGCTAAAATTCTAATTAATTTTTTGAAATTATTGCTAAGATTAATTAAATTATCACAGAAATTAGAGTCATTATGAATAGCGAATGTCAAGTTGCTGGGAGCTTTAAGCTCACTAGAATAATGTTCATCTTTAATGTCACTTATATTAGAGTCAGTTTTTGCTATTGTTTCTTCAAGAATTGAAAGAGGCGGGCCATGCCACCACAACTGTTTAGAAGAAAGGTTTTCCACACTTGCACCTCTTGATATCAAGTCAGCTGGATTGTGTTCTGACGGAATATGAAACCATGGAAAATTCTTAGTTTGTTCCTTAATTTGCACAACGCGGTTTCCCACAAACGTTTTCAGGAGGTGAGGAGCAGTGTCTATCCAAGCTAAAGCAATAGTTGAATCAGAAAACAAATTGACTGAAGCTATTTGTTTGTCTAATGAATTTAAGACCTTGTTAGTGAGTTTAGCCAGAAGAAGACATGCTGACAGTTCGAGACGTGGCACTGTTATTACTTTGGTTGGACACACGCGGGATTTACTACATAATAAGTGACTAATGGTTTCACTAGAACTAGATGTTTGCATGTATATCACTGCGCCATAAGCCTTGGAAGATGCATCTGAGAAACCATTTAGCACCACTGATTGGTTCACAGCTAGGAAGCATCTTGGCACTTCAATGGATTCCAGTTCTTTAAGACTTTCGAGGAAAGTTTCCCATTGTTTGGCAACATGAGAGGGCAGCTTCTCATTCCACTCTATTTTAAGAAGCCATAGCTCCTGCATGAATATTTTTGCTTTAGCAATCACTGGCCCTAAGAGACCGAGAGGATCATAAATGCGGGCAATTTGCGAAAGTACATCTCTTTTTGTGAAATCACTCTTTGTGTTGATATTAACTTTATACCGAAACGTATCATTGAAACTGTTCCACAACATCCCTAATGTTTTAACAGTTATTTCTTCAGAATTTCTGTCCAGGGGAAACATGTGATTATCAGTAGATTGGACCTCATTGGTACACCATTTGTGTAAAACCATCCCTCCCTTTAGGAGGAGTTCTGTTAATTGCGATTTCATTAATCTGAATTCTTCTAAATTGGATGAGCCCGATAGGCAATCATCCATATAAAAGTCCTTCAAAACAATTTTCGATGCTAACGGGAATTCCTCTTTCTCATCTAGAGCTAATTGTTGTAATACTTGGGTGGCTAAGTAGGGAGCACAAGATGTTCCATACGAAACTGTTGTTAGCTGAAATACCTTAACCGGGGATGACATACTGTCTTTCCGCAAAATTTTTAAATATTTGTACTGGGATGGATTTATTTCTATCATCCTAAACATTTGTTTAATATCCGCAGTAAAAGCATAAATATGCTTTCTAAATCTAATTAATATCGAAAAAAGATCATCTTGCAGAACTCCACCCTTACATAATAAATCGTTCAAAGATTTTCCGTTGGTTGACTTGGCACTAGCGTCAAAAACGACACGTAGTTTTGTGGTTTTACTAGAGGGTCGTAAAACGCCGTGATGTGGTAAGTAATAGCCATCATTAAAGTTCGTATTTTCTTTTATTTCATGCATGTGATTTAAATCTCTATATTATTTAATAAATTCTGTGTATAAATTTTTCATAACAGGATCTCGATCTAAACATTGCCACAGAGAGTTTAATCTTTTCAAAGCAAGATTTTTGGAATTTCCCAAATCGGGTTCTAAAAGCTGTGGTTTAAACGGCATCGTGACCACAAACCTACCATCCGGTTTTCTGAAGTGCGTTTTATCGAAGTGATCATTACAATAGTCTAATTCTTCACTGTTACAGGGTTTTAAATTTTGTACTTCTTCAATTTCCCAGAAAGACTTCAAAGTGTCATTAAGTAATTCAAGATTTTTTGTTAAGAAACAACAATTAGTATTATTATTATTTACTGTTTTGTCATAAATACAACCAGATACAATATAACCGAAAATGCTTGATTGCAAGTATAAATTATTGCCTAACTTTATTTTTTCTTCATTTAAAAGAGAAAAATACAGTTCGGCACCGATAATTATCTCCACACTGCTTGGAATGTTAAATTTTTTATCCGCTAAACAAATATTTGCTGGAATTTTTAAATCTGATATGTTTATCTTTTTCGAGGGCGTGAAGTCACAAATGTTTGGAACGATTAATAACTCAGTATCATAACTGGCACTATTCATTTTATTTGACAACTTTGATTTGATTCTAGATTTTATGTATATAGGCAATTTATTTATTCCACTTACAGGAATATTTATTTTCTCTTTTTTCAAGCCTAATATTTGTGCTGCTTTAAATGTACAAAAACAATTCTGGGATGCGGAATCTAATATTGCCCTGTAAGGAATTTTGATGCCATTTACATCTGTCAAATAAATTATTGCAGTGCTAATTAAAACAGATTTATTATTATCATTTTCATACGAAAAAAATGAATGAGCAGCAGTTTCGTTTTGTGATAAATCTTCCGAAACAAAATTGCTATTAATTGTTTCATGTATTGGGAGATTGTTTATAGGATTGTTTACTGGTGTTGTATAGTTATGTAATGATGAATGATGGCTTGCGCTCTTGCAAACATGACAAGTGCTTTTTGAATTACAATAATTAATGAGGTGGGCTGAACTTAAACAATTGAAGCAAAGTTTATTTTTCTTAACAAGGTTAATTCGCTCACTTAACTTCATGTTTTTATATTTAACACAATGATATAAGGGGTGGTTTTCGGTTTTACAGATTACGCAACATTTACTTTGAGGTTTGTTTGTTTTTATGAATAAGGATTTTGCAGTATATTTAGAGGATACGTTAGAACTTATACTATTTAAGATTTGACATCTTCGTTCAAGAAATTCTAAAAATTCATCAAAATTAGGAAATTCATTATCCTTTAATGTTAGTTCGTATTGTTTACGAGTTTCGTTATCTAGTTTATTTATAATAATATTCAGCAAAATTGCGTTCGAGAAATTATCTCTATCATACTTTAAGATCTTTAAAGACCTTAAATTTTTCTTCACGTTATCCAATAAAATGCGGAGATCCTTAGCGGATTCCTGTTTAATTACACAAAAATTTAAAATATTCTTTATATGACAATCTACCATAACTCTTTTATTCTCGTATATTTGTTCTAACGCATTGAAAAGTGAAACATAATTTTCATCTGGTGTAAGCAAACTCCTCGCTTCACCAGTCAAAGCAGAACGCAAATAAAATAATTTTTCATTATCTTTTAAATTTGAATTATCATTAATAAGTTCATTAAAAGTACTTTTAAATACGGACCATTCTTCAATTCTGCCACTAAAAACCGGCAATATGACCCTAGGTAGCTTAATGCTAGACGATTTAGCTTGGTCCTGTTCACTGGATTTTTTATTAGAATCAGTATTTTCATAATAAGCATTAATAGAGGATTTTAAGCTTACCTCTAGTTTTAGAATATCCTCGTCCAGTTGACTGAGTGCTTTTTCAATTTCTTCCAACTTTTCTTCTTCTATTATTCTGTAATACTCTAGTTTAAGAGCTTCAAACTTTTCTTCTGTTTTCGACAGTAAGTCCAGGTGAGCTTTCCATTCGGATAAATTAAATGTTTTTCCATCCGTTGCGTTAAATATTCTAGTGACTTGGGCCTTGATATTCCCTCGCCTTCTGTTTAACGATGTTATTTCACTTTCCGACATTATTCATCTTGTTGACGAAATTCGATAAATTCAATATTTAATTCAATAGAAAAGACACTGGCTCGTTCATACCTCCGGGTCGCTAGGACCAAAATGTATGGAGGTGTACTAAATTAAAAAGAAAAACTAAATTAAAAGAAAAAGCAAGTAGACTGTAAATTTAATGGAATGTTTTATTTGCTAAGAGTCGCTGCTTGTTGCAGCATTAGAGCTTGTTGCTAAGAGACCGTTTCTCTCAATCCACTGCATCACACAACACGTGAGCATAGGGTTACACTAAATTGCCGATTGGAGTATAATTGGCGTGGGCTGTGTTTGTCGCCAAGGCGATGTTACAAGATCACAATACAGAAGCGGAACAAACACATTGCGTGAAATAATTCGATTTTAAATATTCCATGAACATTAAAAATTATTAACTTAACTATCATTTACTGTTATCAAAATTTACTTATTATCAAAATTATATATTTTCAAAATTTACTTCATTTTCTCATGTAATGCGTATTTCTCATGTAATGTCTTTTACGTAAAATAAATATTTATTCAACCACTTATTTTTAATAGATATAAAATACATCTCTTAATCAATTAAGTTGAATGTGTACATTAATGGGATCCCAGATCAATCAACGTGTGTGAATGATATCATAAACATATCATAATTTAGAAAGGACTAAATAAAAGTATCATAAAAGTATCATAAACATATCTATACCTGAAAGAACTTTTATCTTAATTTCCTCTGAGCTGAAACTCTCTAATCTCCCTTTCACTTGTTAATAGGTTCATCCTTGTATTTAATTTCTTCTCGAAGTCTAAAAGAACATTTATCTTCCTTTCCATGATATCTTGGTTTCTAAACACCCTGAGATCTCTACCTCTGTTTATAGATAACTTTTCGATGTATGTCTAACTCTTATTGATATTTCTAATCATCGTCCTCAAGATAAAGTTACGTGAAATAATTCAATTTTAAACATTCCTTTGACTTTAACAATTTTTACCTTAATTATAATTTACTCTTATCAAAATTTATTTATTGACAAAATTATTTGTTATCAAGATTTACATCATTTTCTCATGTAATCCGTACATCTTTTACGTAAAATAAATATTCAACTACTCATTTTTATTAGATTAATTTTAGACACGATTATACAATCGGTAAATTAAAATTCTATTAAGTGATCGTTGAGGTTAATCTGGTGAAATAGTCCTTCAGGGTTCGTGTCCAGGATGGCTCAGTTGGAAGAGTATTTGGAGCTTCAGCCAATATATCCCTGGTTAGAATCCTGGACCGGACTTTTTTCACCCAAAAAATGGAAAATTTACTTCTGTTACTCATTTTTAATAGATTTAAAATACATTTCGAAAACAATTAAACTGATTGTGTACATTAATGGGATCCCAATTCAATCAACATGTGTGAAGATTATCATAAATACAGGGGTTGGACAAAAATATGGAAACACCTTTTGAAATGCATGTTTGAAAAGAAAGCTTCATTATAATGAACTATTTTGATGGCACTGGAGTTTTCGCCTACTGACGCCACCTATACAACTTCGTAAAATCGCTGCACCGTTCAGTCGTTTTTGGAGCACTGTTATGTGAGATTATCATTGCATTATGTCAGAGTTAACAGACTTCGAGAGAGGACAAATTGTTGGCGCGCGTGTGGTGGGTGCTTCCGTAAGCAAGGTAGCCGAGGTTTTTAGTGTTTCAAGAGGTACTGTGTCGAAGATTTATTCCGCATATTTGAAAAGCGGAAAAAACATCATCCGCTAAATCGCAGCGCGGACGAAAGTGTGTGCTGAGATCGTGACAGACGATCATTAAGGAGGATTATCGTGAAATATAAGCAGACCACAGCTGCAAAAGTTACTGCTGAAATGAATGTCGTGTTACCAAATCCCTTGAGTACCAAAATAATTAGAAGGGAGCTTCATAAATAGGGAATTGCTGGCCGTGTTGCAGTTGAAAGCCATCCATAAGTAATGCTAATGCCTGTAACAGGAAAAAGTGGTGTTTTAGTCATAAAGCCTGGGCTATAGAACAGTGGAAGAGAGTAATATGGTCTGATGAGTCTTCTTTCACATTGTTCCCCACTTATGGCCAAGTTTACGTCTGGAGAACGCCATCTCAAGCCTATAATACAAACTGCTTGTTGCCAAGAGTGAAACATGGCGGGGGTTCGGCGATGGATTGGGCAGTCATATCTTGGTTCTATTCTGGCCCCATGATAACTCTGTAAGGGCGTATTACTGCTAAGACTTCTGTGAACAGTTTGGCCGATCAAGTCCATCCAATGGTACAAGCTTTGTTCCCCAATCATGATGGTATCTTCCAAGAAGGTCACAGAGCTCACATTGTCCAGGACTGGTTTTCTGAGCACGAGGATGAATTTTCACATCTCTAAAGTCATCAGACTTGAATATTATCGAACCTTGGTGGTCTACATTGAAGCGGAAAATGCATTCTCGCTATCCACCGCCAACATCGTTATCTGAACTTGCCACCGTTTTGCAGGAATAATGGTACCATATTCCCTTGGCAAACATACAGAAACTGTATTTATCCATTCCGAGAAGACTGAAAGCTGTTTTGAATAACAACGGGTACCGTACACAATATGAGGCAAGGAAACGTGTTTTTTTTTTAAGGTGTTTCCATATTTTTGTCCAACCCCTGTATATTATAATATAGAAAGGACTAAATAAAAGCACCATAAAAATAACATGAAAACATCAAAAACATACCTAAAAAAACATACCAGAAATGACTTTTATCTTAATTTCCTCTGACCTGTAACTTTCTAATATCCTTTCTCTTTTTAATCGGTTCATCCTTGTATTTAATTTCCTCTCGAAGTCTAAAAGAACATTTATCTTCCTTTTCATGACATCTTGGTTTATAAGGACCCTGAACAGTTCTCTACCTCTGTTTATAGATAACTTTTTAGTGTAAGTCTCCTCTTATTGATATTTCTAAACATCATTCTCAAGATAAAGTTGCGTACTTTTATACATTTATTTATAGTGCCTTACGCATTTATTCTGACTCTTTTACTCTGAATAATGAAATTAACTTTCTAAAATCTCTTGTTTTTGTTCGTGCTGATAATCACTCTTTGGCTGAGAAAGATTTATATAAATTTATCGTCGAAAAACTTCCTAAATGTACTCTTTCTGATTCAAATAATCGTCCTAATTTTAGCTGTATTGTTCAACCTTTTTATCCTTCTCTCTGTTTTACGTTCTGACTTGTTTCTATTTAAAAATTATCTTCACACCGGTGAATAAAATAAAATTATCTTTTTTAGAAGATAATAATCCTACTTAGAGAGGGTGTGGTTCCTTTCTCCTTGTCCTTGCAATTTGGGCTATAATGGCAAAATCAAGAGAACGTTAAAATTCAGATTAGGCTCTCAGTCGACTCTCGTTAATTCGAAATCGGATAATTCGAATCTTCGCTTAATTCGAACTAAACATGGAATCCCGAAATTTTCAATGGCAGAGTAACGTTAAAAATTTTCATTAATTCGTACTCATTTCCGCTTAACTTCGTTTAATTCAAATTAACGAGAATTTCGATTTTTCATTTTTATTTTCTTTATGGCGGATTTCAGATAATTTGAATAACTTTCTATCTCTGATTTTTATGAAACTTGTTCCGAACGAGTATATATATATAATCCACTGCATTTAATATCCACTTTCTTAGTGAACCATCTGTCCACCAGTGACGCTTTAAATCTTTCTTCCATTGTGCTTGTTTCTAATATTTTAATTAGTTTATGTATTTATACATTCTAGTTTAAGTCATATTCTAAGGATAAAAGAAGAAATAAATTTAAAAAACACTATAACATTGATTCCTTTTTAATAGTACGGTATTAAGCATGTTTTCATTTCATATTTTCCATAGTTCAAACTTCGGATAATTCGAACATTTCTTGCAGTCCCGACGAGTTCGAATTAACGAGAGCCTACTGTATATTAAAAATGAATGCATCTCTTAATCCTTGATTGCTTTTCACTGTTGAATGACCACCTTGATTGCTTTTCACTTTCAGTCATTTTATCAATTTCTCCATGGCCAGAATTATTGCTCATTCTGCTGCTTTCTCTCACTTAAATGTTGATGAAGCTTATTGTATTAGTAAAAATTATGATAATCTTGACAGGGAACTCCCATCACCTCCTTCCTCTCTCCTGCCTGGAAATTACTTGCAATTCCTACCCCTGGTTTCTTGTATAATTCCATTTTATTATTTAAAATGTATATATGTATATATATATTGCAGTTTTTTATTTTAATTTATTATTAGTAGTAATATTAATAGTATTTATTGTGATTATTTACAACCACTGCCATATTTTTATCTAATTTAATTAAAGAAATGTTTTATCCATATTTATTCATTCAATATTAAAAATTCGCATTCTAAAATTATTTTAATTTCCTTTCTTTTTAAATCTATTCCTGCTTCAATTCCTGATGACATTCCCTATTTGTAGCGCCGTCCCCCTGCAAATCAAATTCAAAACAATTTTATACATATTTTAAGAGTTCTTGCACGTTACCACTAGTTTGACACAGCTATAAAAATTTAATATTGCTGCAAGACTGCAATTGTCGGATCTCTGCTTGGCAGAATGCCAAGTCGATTCTATTTGTATTGTTGGGAGAATAGTTTTGTGGCCGAAGGAAGTTGCTCAATATTTTTTTTTCTCTCTCTTCTGAGTGAAATTTTATTTTAAATTAAATAATGGTGCACCTTCCATTAGACCTATCCGAAGTACTGCAAAAGTTTGTGAATTTTAATAAAAGAATGCTTTTTCTTCATTATTATTATTTTACATTTTTATTTGTGGCTAAACTAACGATGCAACGATTGTTTGGCTTCTGTCTTGGCGACTATGCGATTAGGTTATTAGTATATAACCTAATACATGTTAATAAATGTTTTTTTTTAAATAAAGCAACTTCACATTTAGCTCTCGGTGCATTTAGTTTGTTTTAAAGTGTTTCTTTACTGGCTTAAGACTCTTCGGGTAATGTTTCCCTTTTATATTCCTTTTACATTGATTATATAAAAATTATGAATATTTTTTTAATCAATGAGTGTTATATCTGTGTGGTCCTTGTGGCCACAACTCAATGTTTCTTGATATTCACTTAAACGATCACACACGCACACACAAATGAATTATAGGAACATTAATATTATTTCAAGTCCAAAAAATGTGTTAGAGATATTATACTTCCAAATACAACAGTATTACCTTAATTATATTTTTAAAATATTTATTTATTTTACTTAATTTATTTTTTATTTATTTTTATTTTTCTATTTGTTTGTTTTTATAATTTTTCCCCACCTTTTTCTATCACTTTGACTGCCCTTTCGTCTTCAGCATATGCTCTTAGAACCAACACCACTTACCGACTCTTTGCAATCTTTACTGTCTATTTGCAGTTTCTCTTTGACATTGTCCCCTTACGGACACTTATCTTCTTCAGCTGATGACGAGCTGTTGTTATTTTAGCTCGAAATGTTTTTTTAAGATTTTCACAATGTGAATTATTTAATTTATTACGTATCGCCAACTTTTTTGATATTTTTTCGCTGCATCATATGAAAGTTTATAAAAATATTTCATATGTGAATGCAGGAAATTACGTTGCAAAATACATTGGAATTAGTAGGTGTATTAGGGACAAAAAAACGTTAATAATATACAAAAACATTTTTTAAAGATTTTAAAATGATTTGTTCTTCATCATATTTAAAAAGAAATGTAGATTAAAATATAAAAACTATTTTGTATGATTGCATGAAACTATTCCTTCTTCGATTATTGTTTTTTTATTTATTATATATGTATATACATGTGTATGTGTGTGTGTTATAAACTAACATAAAGCTTAGATCATAGCTTTTATTCGTATAGTCTTTTTAATTTCTCTGTTATCCAGGAAGAGTTGCTTTAAAAGTTTAAGATTTGTTTTAATACATATTTCACATAGTTAATTAAAATCGCAGTTTATTTAAACGCGCAGTTCTCTTATTAAAAGTTTGGTACATACTCATAAAGTACTGCACTGTAATTAATTATTTCTATGACAGAAGCTCTATTGGTGCAATTAGAAAGTATTAAAGTAATTAACTTTTAACCTAAATACCGAAATCATGATTTATCCAATTATATTGAAACAACGTTTATTTATTTGCATTAAAGCAACTTCTATTAACGTTTTAATAGACGAAACATATTAACAATTACTAAAAGACATATTAACTAACATTTTATTTAATTTCTATATATATATACGCACTACACACACACCACACACAGACGCACACACACACATATATATATGTATATATATGTGTGTACATATATACATAAATTATTTAGAAAACATAAAAAATAACTTAAATTTTAAGAATAACTACTTAATACTGCACGTCGTTGATATTGCAACAATTAATATTTACTAAATTTTTTACTCAGAGAGTATGTATATTATTAGCTTTATAAAAGTAAATAGTACTCCATGGCATAATTAAAATCGTTTAAGTTTTATAATGCTCAAAAGTATTTAAAATATCTGTATCTAAAAATATTAAAAATTAATTATTCAATGAAACATCTTCTTTATATTAACAAACATTTTCTCTTAACAATAATTTCACTAAACTGCACCAATATATTTTATACTGAAACTTTATCGATTTATTTCGTATTTGGAACAATTCGATTTACACTTTAATTTAATGGTTCCGTGTATACTACAGCTGTCAGTAGACAATTTCAATATACGTAATTACTTGCTGAAATGTATCTTCTTTCAAATAATTATGCAAGCATAATTAATTTCATTAAAACAGATTTTACAGACTATTTTAGAAATCATTTCATTCATTAGTTATCTATAAATACAATTACTAAATATCCCTGTATTTTTAGGTGTATCCATATAATTTTAAATTTCCTTGATATCGCATTGCATATTTAACGGTTATTTATATTCTTTAAATACGAAATGGGAGAGCAGATAACAGTTTGAAATGCAACATAATTTAATACGATCACAATTGTATGTGATTCTAAATATCTTTAATACTTTCAGAATGTTAAAATGCAAATGTTGATTTGACGACAATTCTCTGTTAAAAATTATTTGAACAAATTATAACATTTATTTATAAAATAGAGATATTTTTATATACTGTTATTAGAGTTCGTGCAATTTCTAAATTCGATGATTGTCATGATTATTTAAAAAATATTTCAATAAATAAAGCCATTTCTTTTCTGTATTACACATTCCAACAAAGTTGAAAAATATTTATACGCTGGGGCTCTCTGGTTTTCTGACTATCTGTCAAATAATTCCCATAAATAGAGCTATTCGGACTATCATTGCGTCGAGGTTTGCTATGACGTATTGTGTAATTGAACATAATCAAAGTAACATCAAAAGAATTCGATTAAATTGTAATTAATGGGGAAATATAATTAGAAATTCATATTAATTATGTTAAGCTTTTTAAACCTAGTTACAATTAGAAATAATAATATGAAGTTCATAACAGTTTTAATTTGTCATCAGTGACACTCAAAAAATTCAGTTATAGTGCTGCAGCTGAAGCAAAGAAAAAAGTGGAAGTGCGTTTTCAATTTTATTGTGAGTTTTAAAATTTGAACAATAATTTAAATATATGTATCATAATTAGAAATAATAATATGAAGTTTGTAACATTTTTAATCTATCATCAGGTACAGTCAAACGAACTCAGTTATAGTGCTGTTTTTGAAGCATTAAAAAAAATGAAGATGCTTTTTTGGTTCTGTTGTGCGTTTTAAAATTTGAACAATAATTTAAATCTATCTCTTTGTTAATAAAATATATAGATCATACAGTGGCTGGGTAAAACAATTTGGAAAATTTCAAAAGATAAATTAAAAAACCGTTCCACGTGTTTCCTAACTATTTTTCCTTAAAAAAAAGTATATGTAGAAATACAGAGCTGCATAAAATAATTCAGCTAATTTTCTGACTGTAGAACAAAAATGCTAAAATTGTGTTTTTACAGTGTCATGCGTATTCAAAATTGCTTGACTAGATTCACTTTTCACCTTTACGGTTTTGAATAATATTGTAATATATGCAATGGTAGAATATTTAACATTAAACATTAAGTAAAATAATTTTATTTTTATAAAGAAGCCTCTTTTACTTAAATTTAAATTTAAAAATAACTTTTTTTAAAATCCCTAAATCTTTTATAAATATGAATATTTAAGCTTCGATATTTCTCTCTATTCATTAGAATATATCACATAAAATTGTGCATGCATTCTTAGCTGTATAAGATTTTACACTTATTATGAATTTGTTTCTCTCGCGTACATCGAAAAATGAAGGAAATTCAACAGACTCTCAATTTAAATATTTTTTATTTTAAATAAATATAAAATTAAATGTTAATTCCATACACAAAAATAGTAAATACTAAATGGACAATCTCTGACTAAATTAGCAAAAAAGCCTTAGTGTTTATGGAACAAGCAAGTTTTAAAGAATGAACAGGGAGAAACAACAGGTTAAAATTTTCATTTGCATGAGTAATATTTTACTTATGTAAGTTTAACACGATGTTTGTTTTTTATCGAGTTAAATATTGCATAAATATATCATATTTTTTAACAATGAAATTCCGTGGAAATAAATTAATCCGAATGATAATCATGATTAACTACCCAAAAGAAATTAATCTTGGAGTGACGTTAGATAAATATTAGTTTCAGAGTGTAGCAGTGGTTTTCAAACTTTTTACTTTCACGTACCCCATTTTTAGGCTTTTCATTTTATAGCATTTCCATTTCATATAAAAACTATACTCTCCCCCTCCTAAACTCAAATGGATAAAGAGAACATGTTTCTTTCTTTAGTAATTTTCTTATCATAAATATTTATTGAATGTATACAAATTGCATTGTCATTTCTAAAATTTTTTTCACTTTATTAACCTTTTTTGCGATTTCCACCACTACTGATATCATATTCACGTACACACATGAAGGCAATGTACATTCACCAAGAAATTTGGATGAGATTAATTGCATGCAGGTACATAATTAATATCTCGACCCAGTTCGTTGGTCATCTTCACCGGTTATCTAGCTTCAAAATGGCCGTCGTTTGGTTATTTAAAACTAAAATATATAAAAATTAGGTTAGAAATGTTTAGAAATGGTTAGAAAATGGTTAGAAATCCAAATTTATTTTATGATTATGTATTAGGCCTTGACAATATTTTTTCGTTGGTATTTTTTTTTTTTTTTCGTCTTTAACTTAAAAAACATTTGAGATATAGCAATTTGAAATTCTAGAATGGTTGAAATTTTGAAACAAGATAACAATGAGAAAAATAAGGTATTATATCATAATAATATTAATATATAATCTACAAGGAACAGGTAACTTATATTATAAATAATTATTTTGCTTATAAGACGTCAGTTTAATAATAAAACATTTAAAATATATTAAAAATTGACATGTTTCAACTCATTTTCATTGAGTTATAAATCAGAATGATATTCTGATTATGGAACTAGAGACGACTTAAGAGATAAATTACATAAATTATGAAGAAATTAATTATCACACATTGACATATTAGTTAAGGTTATGATCGCTGCTTTTAATTGATAAAATACTTGAAGACGAAAAAATAAAGAAATAACATGAACTAGATCCAAGGTTAATAACAGAAGTGTAATAGGTTACTCTAATTGCTCATGTATAAAAGAAGATTTGGAGCTAATATATATCTCGGCAAAGGATTTGAAAGATTTACGAGCGTAATTGGCTAGAAACTTTTTTCTGCTACATAAAATGCAATTTTCTCTTTTCATTTTCTTTCTTTCTTTCTTTTTTTTTTTTTTTTTTTTTTTTTTTTTTTTTTTTTGCTAATATAAAAAAAAAACAGATATAGCTTTTAATTACAAATGGCTTCGTTTTTGCTCTTTTTTTTTTTTTTTTTTTTTTTTTTTAGAAAAATGTTTTTTGTTTAAATTTATAGCGCAACTCATGTGATACATTTTCGAGTTCTCTCGAGAAATGATTGATTAGGGCTTTATATCTTTTATTAAAATATTAAAATGGTAAACGTATTTCACTTTAAATGTCCGTATTGAATAATGATTGAATATTTCAAAGTACTTATGTACTTACTTCTACTGAAATAAGCAAAAAAAAAAAAAATATATATATATATATATATATATATATATATATATATATATATATATATATATATATGAATCATTTCATTAGTTAATAATAAATTTATTGCACTTTTAGTGATCAAATGATAAGTTAATTAACATTTTTAAAGACAGATTTTTTTTTCATAAAATGTTCTTATTCTATAGTTAAATTTCATTAAAATTTTGTATATGGACATAAAAATAAATTATATATACATGTAAACGCATACCATTTTTTCAGAACACTTGACATGATAAAGGATTTGTTAAGCTCAACATTATACTTTGATGCAAAGTATAAAAGCAATTTTTTAAACACTGATTGTTTAGATAATACAATTTGTATCATTCTTCAAATTGAACATACATTTTTAACGCTTTATTTGTGAACGTAGAATCAAATTAGGACAGAAAAAATGCGTAATTTATTTTATTTTAGTGGTTCTTCGTGGAATTAGAATGTATTAAATTTTGAGGGTGATAATGTAGAATTTACCATCTTATTTATCTTCCAAAGAATTTTCCGATTAATTTTAATATTTTTCTTTGATTTCTGTTAGATAGACTAAATAGACTTAAATATATTATAAAATTTTATTTCATTCTCAAAAGGTTTATTATAATTTTGAAAATCAATCATAAATTCATTTTAAAAAATACGAATTATGGCTTAATGACTTATTACATGAACATGATCGTTTTGCCTCTTACGTACGGTACATGCTAATTTCCATCCAAAAGCTGTAAGACCTGAATAAATGCTAATTTACTGTGTTTTAGCACTAGAATTACCGAAGTGGATCATCTGTGCACCAAGATGTGATTTTTTACTGCTTTTTTTCGAAATAAAACCCTGAAAATTTTTTTTTGACTTTTCAAAAACATTCCGTATAATACTTTAACATGAATTTAATTGAAATACATCGCAAACTTCTTTATGTGTCTGCATTGGCTTTTTCATTAATTTATCAGAGCTTTAAATGATCTATTTTTCAATAAAAGAACGATCGCCGATATTTTTCGATAACGATACTTCTTCTAACATTATCAAAGGACATGTATCGCAATTGTTTTTCTCTAAATTAGACTAAATGATGGTGAGTGTAGGCGTGATAACGCATCTCAGAATGCAAGGGTATGCAATACAATATATTCATATGGAAGCAGTCAAAATGACTGCTCAAGGCTATTTTACTCTTACTTTATCCCTTGGGGACGAGCCACTAGTATACGTGCCACATAAAGCGCCCACAACCTATGATTATTCTCACTAGTAAATTTTTATTGTAAATTTTGCCCTATTTTATCCGAGTATTTTCACAATTGTATTGGCCAAAAATTTCTATTTTGAAAAACCGGTGACAAAAAATTAAAAATCTCTAACAAACAAATAACAACAACAACAATAAAAAAACGGTTGTCTCGAAAGTATTAAGTTATAAAAACACGGGTGGTATATTGTGAGATATAGTTAGTGTAAACTAGTCATGAATCTCATTGTATTTATCTGTATGAATCTGAAATTTAAATTTTTACGAATGAAATAATTTGGACATTAATGGGTTAATTCGTGTTACATTATTCTGTTTTTAACAATTTGACGCTTATTGCTTTTGTACTGCTGCTGGTAACTACTCAAACTTACCATTAAAAGTTGATATATTTTCTTTAAATGCCGATGGTACACAGAGGGTGCCACAGTCGTCATTATTTATGTCTAAACCCTTCGTATCATTAAGTGTTAATATTTCGCCATTTTTTTTCGACTATTCCTTATTTTATTTCGAAAATTACTATGAAAAATGCTTTTACAAGTTTGTAAGGACAGATGCATCCCGTGCTTTTGAACACTTTTGCTAAATTATTATAAAACGAAAATTGTGTGTAAAAGAAAAATGCTCTTTTCTGATTCGCTATAGTTTTATTGCAAGATTTAAATTCCTCGACCTCCAAAATTTTCATAATTTTAGTTTCAGTACATTCGAAAATAGAGGGGGGGGGGCACATTTTTGCACAACATTTTCGATGATATCTCTGAAAATAGTATACCTAAAATTAAAAGAAATGCGTTTTTGAGTTCAGCGTAACGAAAGTTTTCTCACGATACCCTATACGATATAGAAAGAAAAGATTTTTTTCTTCAAGTAACTTAATTACCTCCCCTCCCCTCCTCATAAACATATTCGCAAAACTTTAATAATTTGTAAAGACTTGTAGGTGAATAGTCTTTATTTTTCCCTAAATTTTAACTTTCGTTGTTTTATAGATTACGAATAAAATGACTCTGACAGACAGACAGACAGCCGCAGTAGTGCTCTTTTAATGTTTTTCTTTTTCCTATTTTACACCCGAAAAAGGCCTGAAAAATTCTTATTTCTCTTTTTTTATAAACAGTTTTAACAATTTTAATTTTAACTTTAAAACAAACCAATTTCATTGTGAAACCTAGTGCTTTTTTATGTCTTATATATCGTTCCGGGCTCTTTTATCATATAAAAACTATCAAGTACGTAAGAAAATAAAACCCATTTAGTTATGTTAGGAACATACACATAACTAATAAAAAAAACTTACGTAAAACATTTTTATTTTATTAAAGGAAAGATGTTACTAGGTAATTAACCAAAATTATCACAATAGTGATAATCAATTATTTGTCAGATGTTATTGAATAATGACTGCTAACGCTTCCATTAATGGTGTTTTTTTTTGACATTTTTAATTCGGATAAAAATAAACTTTAAAGAGACAAATTTTAGGATAGATATAAAAATTGATTTTATTCTGATATATTGAATAAAAGTGTATAATTAATCAATAATTTTAGACGATGGTAACATTAAATAAATAAAATCATTTAAATGAAAAACTTTATAAGATGAATGATTCTTAGAAATTAGTTCTTTTAAAATGAATAAATATAAACGGTTTTATTCAAATACAAAGTAATCGTAAAGCATTAATTATTATAGATATTTATATCTTTTACATAATAGATTCTTTTTCTATACAATTAACGATTTTATTTTTAAGTGTTATTCTTTTGAAAAATGTAAAACTAGAGCACACATATTTTTGTTAAATATTTTTACACATTTTAGAGTAATAAACATTTCAGATATATATAACTGTGACATACTCTTATAAGTATTTCTAGATAATATTTTTACACACATTTGAGGGTAATAAACAGTTCTTACACATATATCTGTAAATTATTCTTATATGTATTTTAATATTATACTTAAGTAAGTGTAAATCTACGTAATACGCAGAACTTGCAGTCTTCGCCAGCTACGTTGATCGGTTTTTCTAAGAAAATCTTCAATCAAACGAAATATATCTAATAAAGATTAAAAAAGTAATAATATCTAATCAAATTCCATAATTGTTGTCTTCTTCCTATAATCTTGCTTTATCCTGTTTAAAATCGATGTTGACGACATAATAGAGAAAATAGCTCTAAAATGACTGAAGTATCTATGTTTAACTATTTTTTTTTGTATGTTTGCTACTTCGAATTTCCCGCTTACAACTTAAACCCGCTGCTGAGATATTGCAAAATATGCTATTCGTGCTACCATTCCATTAAGCCTGCATGGGTGAAATGTAAAATAGATAAAATACATGTTTAATTTTATTTTCGTAGATTTTGTGACCTCAAATTCATGTCTCTATCTAACACTGCTGCTATGATATAGGGGAATGGTCTAAATTTCTGTACCTCTTGTTAATCGTTATGAACTGGGAAAAATTCTAAAATAGCTGGAATGCTTTTTTTTTTTTTTTTTTTTTTTTAACGCTTCTATTTAAAACTGCTGCTAGGATAATGCTAGTGATAGATGGATTCTCAAACATTTATCAATCAAAAAAAAAAAAAAAAACTCATCACAAAAAACACAATTGATATAATCGAAAAGTCATGTGACGATATCTCCTGGTTGCAAAGAATTGAAAAGGCACGAGTAAGAATAGAAAAAAAAGAAGTTTAAATATAAAAAAATATTATTTTTCGACAATTAGCAACAAAATGGCAAAAAAAAAAGAATTTGTGGCTAAAACAGGATGTAAATGGTTGTAAATGGGATCACCATTTTTTATTGATTTTCCTACTTCATTGAGATCAGTTTGATAATTTATCCATTATTAGAAAACCTCCATATGGAATACGGTAACAGCAACCCCCTCGAGAGGTGCAAAAAGGGGGAAGGGCAAGGGAAGTGTAAAACATAAATAAGTGGTCACGTGACTTTCCAACAATATATCACATGAGGAGAGTCGGATGAATTTAGAAAAGTGCTCGCGGCGGGGCAAAGTGATGTGTAAAGGCAAATGAGTTGTATAATTTGAAATAATGATCAGAGAACTTTCTAATCATATATCACATGTGGTGTGTAGGCCAAGTTTCGAAAACGTCCCCCCCCCCCACCCAGAGTCCCAATTATCTTGCTTCCCCGGTATAAAACCTTCCCCTCTCTTTGAAATTTTCATATTTTTTAAATAATATTTATCAGAAGTCTTAAAAAAATCCAACAGGTAATGATAAAATGTTGCAATCTCAAAAAACTTCGAAAACTGCCCCCGGATGCTGAGAACTGGTGCGCGAGAAGAAATGTTCGTAATATGAAAGAGCGCTCCGAGGGATTTTCGATGATATGTCACCTTACGGATCAAAAAAATTTTGGAATTTCTCGAACACCATTCCATTGGGGATGAAAATTTAAGTTATAGTTTATTATCAGTCCGTCAGGACAAAATAGATCTGGTAAATATATCCGTAGATTCATAGATTTCCTGTCATTATATACTTGTCTGAATTTCTGAAAGGATTACAAATTACAGACGCCTGTAAAGTAGTTATACATGTAAATAGGTATACATTTATACAGTATGATCGTAATAATTTTGAAAAGAAAATAATTTTAGAAATTTACTCTTACACGTATGTAAAAGTCAATTATCATTTTCAAAACAATGTGGTAAGGTCTGATGGACTTCGTATCAGTTAATAATGTAACAATCAAAGAAGTTATTTTTCTAATAATAACACATTGCTCAGTGGTGCACAAAACAGGAATTTTAATATACATTAATACATATTAAAATAAAATAAAACTTTCAACGTTTCGCGCCGTCTTCTGCGGGCGTCTTCAGGAAAATATGAAATGGAAGGACTATGTTTGCATCTTGTTCGAGAGATAATATTTCTACTAAATTAAAAACTAAATGAATTAAAATTTTAAAAAATGTTGCCAATTAGACGTGAGTAAAAATTAAAATATTGCAAGGAAATAAAAATTTTAAGGTTTTATGATGTTATGCCATATTTTTGGTATATTGTAGGATAAATTATCATTACATGGTTTATTTTCTCGTGCTATGATTTCGATGGATTCTATTATTTTACCTTGAACTGGGTTTTTGCATGGAACTATGATTTTGGCTTCCTCAAAATTAATATGGCAACCCTTGTTCGCCAAGAAGAAGCGAGCAAGGGCAGTATTCTGTTTATGTTGTTCTATATCTCTGCGATGTTCTTTAATTCTAATTAAAAGTTTCAGCGTTGTCATGCCGATGTAGACTTTTTCAAGATTATTGGATAAAGTGATGGGGATTTCATAAATACTTGATTTTTGATCTATTGGAATTTTGTCGATTTTATCTGTAACGAGGTCAATGAGATATGGAGGAGGAATGGCGACAAGTTTTATGTTATATTTTTGTGCGATCTTTTTAATTTTTCAAATATATAAAGGATATAATGAAATTTTCTGTAAACTATAAGTTTATTCTGTAGTTGGCCAGATGTGGGAGGAGTATTGTACTGTTGAACTATTTTATTTATAAATTTTGCTGGAAAACCATGGTCAAAAGCTATTTTCTGTATAAAATCAATTTCTTTATTTAATGTGTCATCTGAACAAATCACAAAACCTCTTTTAATAAATGACCTGAAAGCAGATATTTTGTATTCGAAAGGCATGTTGGCTGAAAATGGGATAGCTGTATTTTCTTTTATTGGTTTTCTATAAACTGAAAATTTTAAACTTTAATTGCATCTATTAATTTGAACATCTAAAAACGGAAGGGTGGTGTTTTCTTCGACTTCAAAGGTGAAATTAATACTATTGCTTAATTTATTGACATCTTGTAGAAAAACATATAAATCAGCCAAACTGTGGTTACATAAGATGAAAACATCATCAACATAACGGAACCAACATTCGGGTTTTAAATTAAAGATATTAAAATTTTTTTGTTCTAGTGGTCTTAACGCGAATTCAGCAAACAAACCGGATACTGGTGACCCCATCGGCGCACCATGCAGCTGTCGGTAAATATTGTTATTGAAAATGAAAATGGTAAAGCAGTTCAAGGTAAAATAATAGAATCCATCGAAATCATAGCACGAGAAAATAAACCATGTAATGATAATTTATCCTACAATATACCAAAAATATGGCATAACATCATAAAACCTTAAAATTTTTATTTCCTTGCAATATTTTAATTTTTACTCACGTGTAATTGGCAACATTTTTTAAAATTTTAATTCATTTAGTTTTTAATTTAGTAGAAATATTATCTCTCGAACAAGATGCAAACATAGTCCTTCCATTTCATATTTTCCCGAAGACGCCCACAGAAGACGGCGCGAAACGTTGAAAGTTTTATTTTATTTTAATATGTACTAATGTTTATTAAAATTCCTGTTTTGTGCACCACTGAGCAATGTGTTATTATTAGTTAAATTTTATGGTGCAACTGTCCTATATATATTTATGAAGTTAATTTTTTTCAAAAATCTCTATTTTCTTAAACTGATTTATTTTACATGTAAAATCTCCGGTTAAAAATTGCATTTTTCTTAAACTAAATTATTTTACATTTAAATTTCTTTTAAAAGATTAATCTGCATCTGCATCATGAAAAACAGAATAGAAGAAAAAATAATTAATTAAAAAATACCATAAAAGTGCTGACTCTTAAGAAATAATATATTTTCAACTAAAAACAGCTTTTGAAGCAAATATAACTTTATATAGCAATAAAATGACAATAATTTCTTTTTAAATAATAGTGCATTATACGTCGCTTATTACATTCAATTTCGCCATTGCTTTCATTGGTTACAGAGCCGTTGCCTTTATCCTGATGAAATAGAATTTCTCCACCTGAGGCATTATACTTTTGATGTTCTTTTTTTTTCACTTGTCTAACACTCTCTTATGCTTTCTTACGGACACGTGTTTCCTTCAGCTGATGACGAGCTGTACTGTTTTAGATCGAAATGCGTCCTGCTTTATTTTTCATTTTATAGTGATTTTTTCAAAGTCTATTATTTTAACTCTCTTATGATTTTTTCTTATCTCAACGCAGATAATTATAGTACAATTTCATATACCAGCTTAGATCTTTGCTGTTGGTTGCTCTGTCCTTGTTCGTTTTCAGTTGTTTTAGCGTACGCAATAAAAATTAAAATGTGGAATTTTACAGATGTAGTGTTAAGGAAATCTGTAGGCTTATTAAACTTTTATCTGTACATGGTACAAAAGAAGATGTAAATCTTCAAAAGTAGAGTCATTAAGCTACAAAAATCTCAGATTTTCAAAAGAGTTTATTAAAATTACAGTAATCTTAATACTACTTTAACTGTAACCTTGGTTGAAGCTACATAAAAAGTTCTAGGCACACCAATTTCCTAAACACGTATTTAGTAGCTTAACAGATTTCTTTAATTTGTAGTGTTTATTAAAATTACAGTAATCTTAATACTACTTTAACTGTAACCTTGGTTGAAGCTACATAAAAAGTTCTAGGCACACCAATTTCCTAAACACGTATTTAGTAGCTGAACAGATTTCTTTAATTTGTAGTGCATATGTGTTTGTTTTACATGGACTTTTGTTGTTATCGTTACATAAAATGTTCTAGAAATCCGAGTTTACTAGAAAAAGGTACGTAACTTTGCAGGTTATTTTTATAATGTAAAGGGTATGTTATTAAATTTGAGATGTGGATTTATAATATCTTACAGTATGAGATATATGAAAGAAAAAGTACCCTAATAATGACGCAGTTGTGTAATGATCATGCTACATCGTGACATGTTGAAACGAGTTTTTATAAAAATGATTTATTATTCCAATTTCTGTCAAATCGTCCATTTAAAATAAAGTAATCGATATCCTCAATACCTAAATCAATATCAGGAAAGAAATTTAGCTACTATCTTTTACTTTAAGCAATTTTATGTATTATAATTTTCACGGTATTTAACTCTCAAGAAGGCGCGTCAAAATATTGCATACGATGTGGCATGCTGGGTATGTAACTCGCAACGGGTGTTAAAACTTTAAATGCCGTGGAATGGAAGTACTTTATTTTCCATAACAAAGAACTAAACAGAATAAAGTTGAAGAAACTAAATCCATAAAATATGACAAGTGAAAAATTTTTAATACGATAAAAATTCAATTACTTTTTTATGGTGCACGGTACACTAGAAAAAATGATGTATTCAAAAATGAATACATCCATGTACTCATATTGAATTCAGTGTGTTTGGATCAAACATGATCACATTGCTTTCTCAATATTGAAACATCACATGTTATCGAATCCAAACTAACGATAATTTTGTATCATGTAATGGTTTATTTCATACATGGTGGCATAAAAGATGCTTATTACTGTAAATATTAAATTATACGCGGTATTTTGAAATAATTTAAATGTGCTTGCAAACAGTACTCTTGCCATAAAAATATTCGATTTGGGTATTTTGCTAATAATTTTTGGTATTTTTATGAAGAAACAATCAATAAACTTTTATTGTTAAGAATTTTGAGCTAGAAATAAACGCGAATATATCTTTAATTTGTAAGTTAAGGGGACAGTTCATAGCGATTTACATTTGAACATAACCATAGAATCTACACTGTTAAAACTAATGGTGACATATTGCACCTTTCAGGGGTGAAAGGCTTGTCTCACTAGTGACACTCCTAAAGGAGCCAGAATGACAATTTTAATTAGGGTGAAAAGATGGCACCCTGAATCCAGAGTGTCCAATAATAAAAATTTTAAAAAATATACAAATCGACTTTTGGCCCTCGAAGGATTCGAACTCACAACGTCTGATTACAAGATCAGCGTTCTAACCGCTCGGCCATCGAGCTCACCTTCATTCACTCATAGGCATAGATTTTACTTGCCGTCACAGAAAACAGAAAGACACACGTCGCAGCGCATGTGCATGGTTCCAGTCACCCGATGAGGTGCCACATTGCTGGCAATACGAAGTGCATGGCACCTTATTTAGCTCCAATCACCCAGTAAGAGACCTGTCGGCACTGCAACCAAATATCCAAGCCTCTATGGTACCCTAGGATTCCAAATGCCCCAGGTTCCAATAGACCCTAGGGCCTTTTCACCTTCTGGTCCCAAATGGCACCGATTTGTCACCTTTACTTTTATCAGTGTAAAATGAGTACATTTGTTTCTTAATTTTGAGTACATTTGGATCGGAACTATTTTGAGTATGTTAAATACTTAAAATTGAGTATTATTTACTCAATTTTGAGAAATCATTTTTTTCAGCGTATTTTTACGAGTCCCGCACATCCAATGAATATAAATGCAAAATAACTATTGTTAAAACTTATCCATGAATTCTTTCCCTTCCAGAAGGTAACCTTTAACTCAGCTACACGTGATATAACCCATTCCCTGAAAAAGCAGTATGAGATAAGAAAGTTTGAATGCAGCTACGGGAAGGCCATTATTATTAAATGGGCAAATCAAAACTTTGCCAAATCCATATATTATTAAATTATAAAACATTTACTTTTTTCAAATTTCAACTCAAAAAAATTTCAAGTACAAAATACAAATGTCGTCTTTAAAATATTATACTAAACTTCCTGAAACCAAACATTTTGAATTAGCATAGCACAATGCTTTCGAAAAGCTAACTTTAGCCATTAGTAAAAAAAAATAATACTAACATTTTGATTTGGAAAGATTGTATTAGCAGGGAACTTAAATAATATATAAACTTTACTGGTTGAAAATAGACAGTTTAACTGTCACGAGATAAAGTTACTTCAGTATTTAAATATTTTTTTTTTTTTTTTTTACTTTGGCTTAAATATGAAACACAAGCAAAATATTGCCGTCTTATTAGGTTTAATGAAAAAAAAATTTCTGCTTGTGAAGAAGAATGTATTTAATTTGACATTACGTTGTGTATACCACAACCTAAAAAGAAGTAAAAGATAGAAAGAAAGTTACTTGATTAATTCATATTTATATGCTAGAATATTGCGTATTACTTGTAAATAAAAAAATACATCATTTTTAATAATTCATCCTTTCGGCTCGGAATTTTTCTTTTCCAATTTAGGGAAAAATTACTTTTACGCTATTAAAATTAAATCTAGTTTTCGAAATTACAGAAGTTATGGTTATCTGAAATTTAAGGAATGCGTTATTTACAGGAACCTACCAAATATGTTTAGTTTGCGTGTTTTGCATATAAAAATACCTTAAGAAAGAACTTTTTAAGACGTTCCGACAATGTTGTTTTACACCAAAATTAAACGAACATAAAACAATAGTATAATTTTCTTATTTTGTATCACAAATTATTATTCGAAAAAAGAGCCCCTATTTTAAATTTAAAGTATGAATCATGTGTTTAAATTAAAAGAAACGCGAGCTGTTTGCTAATAATCAAGAAAACTTTTATTATTTTTTTTTCCTATCGCTGAAACATAAGCGATTATACAAAAGTGATTACGGTTGTACATAAGCCTAATTATGAAGTTTTTACGTATCTACAAGGCGTAATTTATAGTTTAAAGAAATTTAAAAGTCAGGAATGCACGTGTGACTGCCAGACCTGAAAGGATTAAAGTACTTAATTTAGAATTGACAAATTAAAAAATCTTCTTCTATTTAAATAGAAAGTTGTGAAAATGTTGTCTGTGCATTATACATATGACTGGCTGTTAGTTTCGTTTGAATAATAATTGCAATGATTCGAATAAGCATTTGAATAATTCATCTTTTCACAGGAAGCCAATTAGTTATGACCTGGGCCAGTCTCCTGGTATAATTTCCGGCACGCATGCTATTGAGTTAAATGCATATGTATAATTTTGTATATAAAAAAATATTATTTTCTTTACTGATGTCTTAATATTTTTTGAATGCAAGTTCCAGTTTTTTCTTTTTCAAAGTAATATATATTTATATATAACTAGCAATTTTTGGCACTTTGAAATATCTATCTTCCATATTTCATTTCTAGTCAATCATTTCTACCCTTCAACATTCAGTATTTAATGATCTAAAGCATTGTGAAAGTTTTCAAATAGCCTTCAACTCCCATGTCTCTTGTAGGAGATTTGACATTCACTTACGAGACAGATATGTTCTATCTATTTCTAATTTCTGACAACCAATGTATTCCAGGAATTTCTTTTAGAAGAACATTTATTTTTCGGCAATTCTTCATCGTCCAAAGTTTTAAAAGGTATATTGAGACACATTACATTTCAAATTGTGGAATATAAATCATTAAAAAAAATGTCTTTATTTTGTGAGGAAAAAAACACAAATTCCGAATTGCAGAATGTAAGAATTTTTCATGTTCGCTCTAAATATAATCGGAAAAAAACTTCTTTTTTTAACTTATTATGATATATTAAAAAACTTATTTTAATATATATCAGAACTTTTTAACATAAAATTATGAAAAGTGATTTTATTTATTTTTAATGTTCGAGAAAGACCCATAAATTTAATATTGTACAATGTGAAAATTTTTATGTTAACTGTATTAATTATGCGGATAAAAACCTTATTTTATTTGTATAAGAAATCAATATTTTTGTATCAAATTTAAGTTTTTTAATAGTAAATTTTACCTTATAATTAACTAATATATATTTATATGTAACTCGTCAATTTCCGGCTTTTTCAAGTTTCAACCTGTCCTATTCATTTCTTGTGAAATGAGCCTTCAACATTATTCTCTTAATGATATAAAACATTATGAAAGCTTCAAATCCCCTGCCTCTTTGAAAAGCTTTCACGATCACTCATATGAAATATATGATCCCTCTATTCCTAATTTTATAAAACGGATACGACAAAAATATTTCAGGAATTGTATTCAGAAGAAAATTTGTAATTCTTAAGCTTTTCAGCATGCACCGTTTCAAATGTTATATCGAGACACATTACAATTAATGTTTATATTGTTAGGGATATCATTAAAAAATTATGATTTTATTGTTCTAGAAAGACCCATAAATTTAAACTTGTTGGATGCTTCCTATTCAATGGATAATAACCTTATTTTATATGTAGAAGAAATCAATATTTTTGTATCAAATTTAAGTTTTTTAATAGTAAATTTTACCTTATAATTAACTAATATATATTTATATGTAACTCGTCAATTTCCGGCTTTTTCAAGTTTCAACCTGTCCTATTCATTTCTTGTGAAATGAGCCTTCAACATTATTCTCTTAATGATATAAAACATTATGAAAGCTTCAAATCCCCTGCCTCTTTGAAAAGCTTTCACGATCACTCATATGAAATATATGATCCCTCTATTCCTAATTTTATAAAACGGATACGACAAAAATATTTCAGGAATTGTATTCAGAAGAAAATTTGTAATTCTTAAGCTTTTCAGCATGCACCGTTTCAAATGTTATATCGAGACACATTACAATTAATGTTTATATTGTTAGGGATATCATTAAAAAATTATGATTTTATTGTTCTAGAAAGACCCATAAATTTAAACTTGTTGGATGCTTCCTATTCAATGGATAATAACCTTATTTTATATGTAGAAGAAATGAGTTATTTAATAGAAAAATGAAACATATTAATGAGGAAAATATGTAGCTTGTCTCTAGTTTATCTTATGTTTTGCAAAAGATTTATTAAACTGTAATGGTAATATACTAATTCTTGTAGCTTTACTTTAAAAAAAAATAATCAATCTATTTCACTCCGCATTTAAATGTTTTTTACTTTACTGAGTGTCAGTATTGTTTGTGAATAGACCTATAAATTCAGAATTGTTGAATCTGAGAATTCTTTCTGTTTTCTGTATTCATACATGGATTTAAAATTTGTATTATTGTTGAAGAAATAAGTATTTTTTATGAAATATAAAGTTATTTAATATTAAAACGTACCATATTACTGAGGAAAAATGCAGCTTTTGTGTAGTTGTGCAATATGTTTACAACCGTTTTATAGAACTGTAATGACAATATGTTATTTTGTTTGGCTTTACTTTGAAAAAAGTAACCAGACTATTTCACTGCGCATTTGAATGTTTCTCATTTTAATGTGCGGCAGTATTATAAGAGATATACCTATAAATTTAAAATTGCAGTACGTGAGAATTCTTTCTGTTAATTAATTGAAATATGAATAAAAGTATTATTTTAATTGTAGGACTTTTTTTACTTTTTATGAGTACTAAAATTGTTTAAGAATAAAATATAGTGACACTTCCTTTTAACAAAGTATCATTTTTGCAGTTAAAAGCTTCATTATAAGAAAAATTCCTTAAATAGAAATAAACTGAAATTTATGAAATTTATATCACAAGACACACCTGCATTAAATGAAAAATACACATAAAATGGAAATATTGCATAAATGTTGAATCAGTAACTTTTCCTCTGTGCAATATGTGGTAAAGGATATGAGAAAATTTAATCAGAATAAATTCTAAAATTTACACAATATAGAGAGGTAAACAAAAATGAAGCATACCGTATTTTTTCTCTTTACTACCGTATTACTTTGTATATCTATTTTATTAAAAATAAACTGTTCATATCCTTTTTCGAATTATTAGAAAATCATTTGTGACATTTTATCCAATTTGTATCGAAAGCTTTTAGTATATGTATATATTTTTTAGAAATGATTAAATAAATAAATAACTTCCTTTTCATACACTCGATTAAGATAACTTCATACATTCATCATAACAGCAACGCCTCCCGTTTGAATTTTGTACGCGTAAAAATGTTTAATAAACTTAGTTATATAAAATAATTTTTTTTGTACTATGGAAAATAATTTGCATGTTAAAAATGTTTCAAAAGAAAATTTCAGCAGAAAGTTTCATTATATAGAAAACTTCGTATTCGTTGAAAAGGAGTTTGAATGTATACCATATATTGAAGAAAAAGTGTAGATTTTCTCCTTTTTTTAACAAACGTTTTATTAAACTTTAAATTTCTCGTAGCTTTGCTGTGAAAAAGTAATAAATTTCTCTGAATAATTGATTAATTCTCATGCTACAGTGTCCTGGTTGTAACTAGAATTCTATTTCAAATTTAATATTAGCGCATTTGTGTTTTCTAAATTGTCTTTGGAAGTCTAATAACTACAAAACTATAAAATAAATTAAAAAATCTCTAATAGACATACATTAGCAATAACTTAATCGTTTTCATTGTTATCCAAAGTACTAAAATCTTTACTATGATTATAAAAAAATGTCAGGGGAATATAAATTTAAATTGTTTAGTATGTAGTGGCTTTCGAAAGCTTATTAAAATCATTTTCAAATAATATATCGATCCCTTTCTGCTCATAAAATTCAATATTTTTTTCTCGATTATATAAAACACGACGTCTATGTTTATTAAGCTGCCAATTAAACTTAAATAAAATGTACAAACATAGGATATTGCAGAGGTTAAATACTAATTTTCACAAAATTTCATAAGAATTTCAACTTTTTTTTAACTTGGTGAAACAAATTTAATGACATTAATTTCGGAATACCTTTGGTAAATTATGCAATTTGTAGAATGTTTATTAAATCTTTTTTAATCTATTTAAATGTTGTTGCTTTTTGAAGAATTTTATTTATAAATTATACAGAAATAAATATATTATATAATGGAATATGAATTGCAACTAACAGATTTGAGTGGAACATAATACTTCATGATAGGTTATAGTGCCAGTAAAATTATGTGCTGTCTTAGAAGACAAAAAATATTATTGAATGATAAATTTTATTTTGAAAATAAAATAAAACTAGTACCACATATCACTCAGGTACATACTGTTAAAATATATTTCTCTTTCAAATTATGTTTTTAAACTAAGAAATTTGGCTGATACGCATAGACATATAAGTTAAATGTGAGTTATATTGATAAAACATTTATTAACAAAATATATGTATTCTCGAAAGAAATGATATCCTTAGTAAAAGCTTACCTAAGTTTACCTGTTATATGAAATTCAAAATACAGTGAAATCTCCAATAATTCCCTCAATCTCTGGCAAAGCAATATAACACTGACTAGTGAGTTAACATTTTATTTCTATGGGTAATAACTACAAGCGGGAAAAATATTTGAAATTAAGAGCGTTAAATTTGAAAATTTCCAAAGACAGAAAAAGTCACATATAAAATGGCATTCAAATAAAAAATATTGTTTGCTAAATATTTTAATTATGTAACGTATTTTTACAACATTTACGCACTATATTGAGGTATACTGCAACATTTTTTCTATAAACTACAGAATTTATAACATTTTGCGTTTATTTACAGGGAGAAACAATATAAATCGGCTAGCAAAAGGTGTGTTAGTGACAATATCATTGCAAATTTTGATATGGGTTTTTGTACTGAAATAAATCTTACTAAATTGCACAATCTGTATAAAATCTGCACCTAATCTACAGATTATATACAATGCTAAACAAAAGATAATGCAAGCGTTACAGATTTTGAGAATGCATTGCTTTCAGTTTCTCTTTTGTTTAAGTGAGTTAAACAATTTCAAGCTAAATTATACTTTAATATATAAATAGATGATCGTAGAATATGAAATAGTTCATGAATGCGGCAGTGCAAATAAAATGAATACATAATTGATAATGAATAGTGATCCTTCTTTATGTAAAATAAAATTCAGATTTTAGATAAATAACTGTTTAATTTCTTTTATGGATATATATCTATAGAATATAAACAATAAACATATGTAGGGGAAACTGGGGGACATTGATACAGCTTTTTATAAAAAAAATTTGGCGTCTAGAAAGCAGAAATTTCAAGTTCTTTTATGTGATATAAGCAAAACCTGTGTAGTGTGTTATAAAAATGTACAATCTTTGTTTTATATTTTATTTTTGCATGT